>VNJS01007413.1:0-34187 GCA_008042575.1 Drosophila watanabei
CCATGTCCGTCTGTCCGTCTGTCCGTCTGTCCGTCTGTCCGTCTGTCCGTCTGTCCGTCCGTTTCTACGCAAACTAGTCCCTCAGTTTTGAAGCTATCTGAATGAAACTTTGCAGATAGTCTTCTATATACTCTCACTCGGACATAAGTCGGAACGGGCCAGATCGGACGACTATATCATATAGCTGCCATACAAACAATCCGTTAATTTGTAGAAAAAAAATTTTAATTTCACTGTTTTTGAACATATCTTGACCAACTTTCGGTTATGAGCTTTATATATTATTCTAGATTTTAGGATTAAATTTCATAAAAATCGGATGACTATATCATATAGCTGCCATAGGAACGATCGGGAAATTTTTAGAAAAAATAATTATAACTTTGTCAGTTTTCAACATAATTTCTTCAACTTTTACATACTACTATTTCATATTTTTTCAGAATTTTGTTGTAAATTTCATAAGAATCGGACGACTATATCAAATAGCTGCCATACAAACGATCGGTAGTAAATGTAAAACTGTAAAAAATGTAAAACTGTAAAGAATGTAAAACTGTAAAAAATTTAAAACTGTAAAATTGTATGAATATGAAAGTAATTCATATTATATTATATTGAGATAGATTAGAATTGATACAATTGGAATCTGCAAGGGTATACAAACTTCGGCGTGCCGAAGTTAGCTTCCTTTCTTGTTTAAATTAAAATTCTCCTAAAAGTCAAGGCAAGAGCACAATAAAATATGAAAAGCAAAAATAAAAGAGAGAATAAAATTAACACTTGACCTGTAAGTTGCTGCACAAAAAACCAGCCACTGCAACCATACAAAAAAATATGGCAAATTTATGCCAGACAAGGGGTCCTTTTTTTTCCCAGAGAGTTGATTGCAATGCGTAAACTTATGCCATATATTGCATTTAAAGCGTGCCCGGCGTTCCGAATATTATTATTATATAAATGTGGGTCAGATGAAATTTGCATAGCGCACTTTTTGGACTTTTCGGTCAGGCGGTTGGGTGGTTCTTTATGCCGCCGAAGATCCTGTGCGGATTCCTTTGGCCAGGCCGCAAGGAGGCGAACTCGATGTGCAGCGCTCACAACTTTAATATAGCTTAATCCTTTTTGCGGCGCCTCTGTGAGAGTGTGTGTGTAACTTACGAATTATGGCGTTAATACCACTGTGTGCTTATGGCTCCGCTGTCTCAGCGTAAGGATGTGTGCGGATGCTCGGGCTCTTGTTACTTTAGCAAGTTGACTTTAGGGATCATCATTAGGGAGCGGGAAGGGGAAGCACACTGTGTGCAACGTATGTGTTTGCCAACATGCAGCCAGCGGCTTACAATTTCTCCAACAGAAGTCCGATGACGTCAAGAGCTTAGCTTTCGTGGTATGCCGCAAAGAAAGTTATTTATAGAAATTATGTTAATACTCACAGAAAAAGAGGAAACCGGATACCGACAAGGCGAACATCCTGAACATTGCAAGTAGTTTAATTAAGACTCAAAGCTGATTTTGTAAGGATTTAGCAGGCTTTTGTAAACTTTAATTAAATGTTAATGTAAGGCCATTAGAAAGAGTTAAACTTGTCTTTAACTTTTATGTTTTCTATGAAATAATTAGTTTGAATTGATAGTCGGAAACCATAAGCTAAAAACGCTTTGGATTTACCATAAATTTAAAGTAGAAATAAAGCTATTTTTGCTATTTAATTCAACTGCACAAGTCATCTTTGACCCTTAAGGGTATCATCATCAGCAGTGGCAGAGGCAGTGAAAAATCGGAAACCACTACCAAACCACTTACAACCCACTTCGCACGCATGCACCTCCTGCAATTCGTTCAACCTGAGCAAGTGTCACCAACAGCACCGCATCAGGAGCTTCGGTGGCGACACGGGGAATCCCCTCTCTCCCTATGCTGCTGCTGGTGGTGCCACGTATGCGAGAACGATTACAAAATGCTGAAAACGGAATTTGCAAAATGTCACGTCTGACGTTCGTTGCCAACTAAGACGGAAATTCACCACTAAATGACGAGACCAACCCTCCGGAACGGCGACAGCTCCTCCTCCCACCCGAGGGCAGCAGCAGCAGCCTCAGAGCTCGATGAAGTGCGAAAGCGGAGGTCAGCTGGGTAGAGCAAATTATGGCATCGTTTTCCCTTCAAGCCAAGGAACCACATTTCCACTTAAGCTGCATTTTCCGGCCCCCAAAGGGTCTCATGCCCCAAGCAACGAAGCACCTTTTTTTCGCTTGCTTTGATAGTACAACTCCACTTTAATGCTTGAAGCTAATTCGAGACGAACTGTGGTCAGAATGAACTCCAGCCGATCGTGAAGGGTTTGCTCATTTCCAAGGGCGTGGGCTGCCACACGGCATAGCCGCCCCATTCTCCGAAACAGTCGCCGCCCGCCCTCGGTGGCTGGTTGTAGTTGAAGTTGCAGGAACCGTAGGAACCGCCCATGGCCGGCAGCGGTTGCTGCTGTCGCAGGTGCTGCTGCAGTTGCGACTGTTGGTTGCTGTACAGCGGCTGCTGCAGGGTCATCGAAGGAGCAGCAGCAGCAGCGCCAGGAACTCCGCCGAGGGCCTGATGATTCTGCGGCTGTGTCTGCTTGCCATTGAACGCTGTGACTGCTGGGGGGTCACTTCGATAGGACCGCTGGTTAGGCAGCGGCTTAGAAAAACTCTGCTGAAGATGGGGACCCTGCTGCACCTGCATGCGTTGCTGCTGTGCCACCGACTGATGATCGCCCGCGGGCTGCATCTGCCTGCGCTGCTGCTCCGCCGCCTGATGGGCGCCGGCGGGCGGCTGAATGGGTACGCCGTCGATCAACACGGGATACACATTGCCACCAAAGACAATCCCGCTGCCATACATGACCGGGCCATTTTGTGGCACTTGCAGCGGTCGTTGACCCCGCAATTGCTGCTGATTAACTGAACCGTTCATGTTTTTTGTTCTTTATTGGAATTTGAAAACTAAATTTTTTTTAATCAGACACCAAATGGTTGATCGAAACTCTAGCCCAGAAAGTAAACTGTAGTCTAAAATATAGCACTGACAGGAAATGCTCTGCCCCTCTGAGAGTCGCCACTTGAGAGCTCATTTAATTATGACTTGCAAGGTCTGAAGAGCAGGCAGATAAGCCTTTGTTTTGCGGTTGAGACTGTCAAAGGATATTCCGGCTTATCAGCACGTACCTTCTTTGTGGACAGAGTAACATGAAAATGAATTAGGAGAGGGGCTTTTTTTAATTAAAAGCAAGTGCAGGACTTGAAGTAGCCAGTCTAGAGCCAGACACCATAGAGACAAAGGAGAAAAGCAAGTGCAAACAGTATTTAGTAGCAGATTTGAGATAATAGCGTTCATTGAAATTTAAGTTGACTTCATTAAGGAAACCTTTTATTAAACCTAATTAATAGCTAAGGATAAACTATGTTAAATTTAAATAAGTAAAGTAACTAGTTCATGTAGACTTTTATGTCACTTGGCCTTGGCCTTTTTGAAAGTAAAAGTCACACAAAAACTTAAAAAAAAATCCCATTTGGCTGATCGACATATAGTTCAGGCACAAAAATACAAAAAAATAAAACCTAACCCAACCAAGTAAGTGACCATGAACAAGTCAACAAGCTTTAAGACATAAACTAGATCATAAAACGCTGACCCCCAGGCAATTGACATTTGAAAAGGATAACATGTTTCCCGATCACTTTGACCCAGAGCCCTTTAATCCTTTCAACGTGGGTCCTGTCAACAGCGGTGGCCGTCCCGAGTTCCAAATCCCCACCAGTGTTACGTATCCGCCACCGGTTTTTGTGGCCAAGCCGGAATATGTGAAGGCAGCCGAGAAGCAAGCAGCCCTGAGAGCGGCATCCCAGAGCTCCCTCAAGTTGGCAAAGTCCAGGCACGGCGAGGTGGCCATTTCGAAGGCCATCAAGGAGGAGATGACCGTGGCCAAGCGGCAGGCAGCGGCAATTCATGAAACAGATCGCATCGACGCGGATGTGAAGGTCAAGATTAAGCAGGACCTTAAGGCAAACAAGATGGAATCGAAGGCCTCTATCCGAACCTTGCTGCCGGTGAAGGCCAATCGTCTGGCAAGCGGGGCGAAGAATGCCAAAAGAGCCTCGTCGGGCTTGAGTCTGGCTGCCAAGCAGCGCAAATCATCGAAAGTGGAAATAGCGGCCAAGGCCTCAAAAATATCAAACCAGCTTGACTCGAAGTCATCAAAACCCTTTGAGCCTGCCAAAATGTCCTTCACCTCTGTCAAATCGAATGTATCCGAGACTTCCTCTGAAAGCTCTTCTTCTGAGCAATCTACAAAGTCAGATAAATCGGAGCCTTGCTCTAAGCATTCCTTAAAGTCGAATAAGTCGGCTGACAAGAAGTCCAAGGAAGCCGTCTCCAAAGTTTCCCTGAAGTCCCAGGCAAGTGTAAAGGAAGGCAGCAACTATCCGGTATCCGAGAGCTCCTTGTCCTACGGAAAATCCTTGACCGAGCAGGCTGCAGACCTAGCATTTCGCCTGAACTCTGGTAATGAGAACTTTCGGCGCTACAATTCGGTGGCTCGCAACCACTCGATCACTGTTCCACAGAAACTGTCCCAAGGAGACCGCATGACATTCTGGTTCAGCGACGCAGTGCTCTCCTAGGGATTCAACAAAATATCGGGCATAATATATTTAATGACAATTGCTTGCTGTTGAGTTAAACCGAAAAATAAAAACGGAAATTAGCAGTTTAAACATACATTATTTGTTCGAAATGAAAGGCATTTTTTAGATATGCAAAGCGGCAGGAAGGAGAAAACTAACCTGATTTGCGGTTTAATATTTTTTTGTGCTGACATTCGGTGTCATTAATTCAAATGCGCTAAAAATTTGCGGTCACTGGTGTGTTGGGAATGCTGTGACCTATAAAATATGCGCAAAAAAAAAATGCTCTTTTATTTTGTAAAATAAACGCAAACTGATGTGAGGTATTGAAAAAAAGGGTCAACCATATAGTGGTAAAATATTTGCATTCATTAAAAATACAACGTAAGTTGTTGGAAAGTTTATAAAATGTATCCTTAAAATCAGGGAATAACAGTAACGAGTAAAATATGCATAACACAATACTACACATAAGTATTCTGATTTTAAATAAAGAGTATAGTTAATATTGACAGATACTTGGTAGATAGACTAAAACCCAACTTTAAAAATATTTTAAAAATATAAATTCAATCTCAAATGTGGCACAAACATTTAGCCTGACTTTTGCAAATTAAATTAAGGGTTAACAATTCGGTCCAGCGTTTTGTTTGGTGTATTGTGGTTAATTTTACTTTATTTATTACAGCGCAGAATGCTAATTGCAGCTGCCAGAGGACGACAACAATGTTAGTTTGTTGCTGCTGCCTAATCAGCATCAACATTTGGCCAGAGGGGACCCGAGTTGTGGAAAACTAGGAGAGACTGTGCGCGGGGGAAGAGGGCCCGAAACAATTATAATAAATGCTTGTGGCTTACATTTAATTGCATGTCAATTTGTTCGCCGCTGGCCCGAGCACACTCGTCCGTAAGTAGGCCACAATAAATGAGGCGAAGGCGAGTCGAGTGCGCAAAATATTTATATGGAAATGCGGCGATTTTTATGCTTGTACTTGTACAATAAAGGAAACAACTGCAATAATGGCCACGGCGCATAAAGTACCAGAAATAACAGCAACAAACAACTTTGGCAAAGTGCAAAAACCAGCAGCAACAATAACAGCCACAACGGCAAAGGGCTTCGAAATGAAACAAATGTTGAGAGAAAAATATATTTAATACGAAAAGTTTTGCAATAACGGAAATGAAATGGAAATGGACGCGCGCCAATAGACATAAATGCGACCGAGTGTAGGTAGATAGTATGTGTGTGTCTGTCAGTGTGGTCGCCATCGGGATACAAATAGGACACGGCAGCCAGAGGAACCGGAGGAGCCTCACAACAGCGAAAGGCTGCAAAAACCCGGATCTCAATGCCGGCCGGGTAAAACAAAAGCGCCATCGCACAATGCACAAACAAACAAACGAACAGGGCGCGCAACCAACACGGATCTCAAAAGTAAAACTAACAACAATATCCGCAAAAAGCAATTGCACAAAGGCAAAAGTGGCAACGCCATCAGATTGCAACCCACATTGCGCCTATAAAGAGCATAAAATATTAAAAAAGGTGGAAATACGTAGGCGGTGGTTTCTTTACAAATATTTCTAGGTGCGCACAGCATAGCTGCGGAAAATGATAAATTAGTTCTGCTAGTTGTTGGCAAAAGTTATATATTCCTTTGGAGTTGAAAAGAAGTAGGAATAAATTCTAATATTGCTAAAGTATCTATTGAAGTTTAAACTAAATTTAAAGTTCTAAGAAGTATATACCATGACAACTGAGCCTTAAAAAATGCTTCTACCTTAACATTCTTATAATAATCTTAATATTTTATTTAATTAATTTTATTTACCATTTTCTTCAATAATTAATTCGGTTAATTATGCTTTCTGCATTCGAGTTTCTCTTATGTTTAAACCCTGAATGTGTTAAAGCAATAGCTTCGCATAGATAGGTAAACAATGACATACTACATAATTGCCGCTCTGGAAAGTGAGGCTAGAAGTAAATCAACACACACCCGTGCTAAACACACACTTCAATCTGTCGCAATGCAGATATTAGCAGGCACACACTCTCACTCAGTTGGACTTCAAAAGCACACCGCACACTCCAAAAGCAGCCTTAGTGCACATGTCTTTTTGTGCCCGACACACACTGCGTATGCGTAATAAAATTGAATTAACGCATTTTGTGGCACATGGTCGCCCAAGGCAGCGCCACGGCACAGTAAATAATGTGTTTGCAGTTGTGCGGGTGTGTGTGTGTGTATGTTCGGTTATTTGCCGTTATTGCCTATAAATGAAAACATAAATTCGAGACAAGCTTGTGACACTAACGGCTGCCCCGAGCCATTTTCGCCTGTGTGTTGGTTTGGTGTTTGTGTGTCTCAGTGTTCACTTTTGTAATAATTATTAGCTCGAATTTGATGTGTTGCAAGACTCCGTCCGGTTGACTCGGACTGATGTCCGGACAGCAAAAGGCGTAATATTATACAGCCGGGCATCTATATAATGCAATTGTACGTCTCATGTTTACTTGACAGCTTCAAAGGCAAGTGAGTTCTGCGCCTGCAGCTCAATATTAGATGGCCACATTTAATTACCTGTGCGAAGTGCTCCGGATTAATTTAATTTTCCGAAATCTCTGCTCGGAAATATTATTCACTTTTGTGGACTTCGGCCCAAGGCGACCACTAATCAAGAACTTACAATTATTGAGAGCTGAAAGCGAATCATTGATGTAATACTGATTTAATAAAAGCACTCATAGCCAATTAGGCTAATTCAAATATAGGTTTTAATATCATTCTGCATAATTTTCTACATTTTTTGGGGAGTTTAATGTTGGCCTCATAATTATATATTTTGACAGTGGAAGAACTCGCACAGACTTTGCATAAATTCATTAAATTTAATATTAAATTGCCTCATTTGTGTACACTTTTTTTTTGTTTTTATCCGCAGTTTCAATTAAGTCTAAATGCAGTTGATTAACAAATTCAATTTGCGCGCCGCGACAGTGGCTGCGGTCGAGCGTGAATTTTGCGCCGATGCAGCAAGACTTGCATAATTATCAGCGAGGCATTAAAGCATTTACATTATTATCTGCAGCATTGTGGCCCATTCGCGATTCGTTAAAAATTAATTTATAATTTGCATAATGATAAATGAAGAGAGAGCGCTTAAAAGCGACTACAAATCAAGGCGGCAAAATGGCAAAAGTGAATTCTGGGAGCGCGTCAAGTCAGCGGGAAGTGATTCATGGTCCCATTGTGGACCCGAGTCTCAGCTCCGGCTCTGATTTCGTAGTGAAAGTCAACCGAGTCATTTGTCGTCATAACTTTTGTCATTAAAAGCTGGGGAGGGAGACTGGGCGTGGCCGGCTACGTGCCGGGCGGACAAAGCCAGGACGGCATCCTCCTCCGACTCGACTCCTTGTTCGTCTCCATCTTCGTCTCCTGTCTTCCGTCTCCCGTCTCCCGTCTGCGGCGCATACATTTTTCATAACATGCTAAATTTATATGTTCGGGCGAGTGTGTGCGGCTGTCTCGGGACAGGCAAGTCACGTTTCTTAATATGTCTGTGTATGCGGCCACCAGGATAAGTGTCCAAGTTGCTTTATGAGCGGCTTGTGTGTGTGGGTGCGAGTATAACGCATTTTTAATTTATTTTCATGCCACTTTTTCACACACACCCCCAAAGCCTGGGTGTGGATTTAGCCACAGCCTCAAGCAGCGGGTTAAGAGCCTTCGTGAACCCTCGAGTGCCGGTCAGGCGCAGTCCCTCAAAGTCTGTCTCCTCCCGCGAAAGTGAACAATGCACGCTTTCCTGTCCTTTGACTTTGTTTCAATGCTTTCAAATTTGGGATTTTGGTGTACACATTAAAAAAATAACAGATTTCTTTCTTGCTAGTAAACTTACTAAAAAGAAAATCATCTATTTGCTTTTTATGCCAAAGAGTATTCACGAAAACAGCAGGCCTAGCATTTTCTTTTAAAGATATAATATTTTAAAGTTTCAGTTTCGACAAAGTAACAATCGAAACTGGTCGCTAAAATTCAGTTTTTCCTACTGAAACTTTCCGAAAGAAAAAATCTCATTACGATGCCAAGTCTATCGCAAGTTTTCCTGTTCGGATTGTTTCCCTTAATCATATTTTACCTGTTGAAGACCTACCTAAACGGATTGCAATTCATGCGACGAGTGCAAAACTTAATCGGAAGAAGGCTAGACGTTTTCCAGCAAGTTCAGGAGTCTGATGAGGATGAGGGCATTGTCGACGATGAATTTCTGTTTTCCGATTTAAACCCAGAACAAAGTGTTGAAAAGTATCGCCGTTTGCGTTTCGATGCGGCAGCTGCTGCATTGAAAAGTTCAATTAATGAGACAGGCAGAACTTAGACGAATGGAAACTATGAAATGTATGAAAAAAATAACCATCAGGACATCTTAATCCTGTGCCAAAACCTAACCAATCTAAGCTTAAAATATTTCAATAAATGTCATTTTTTAAGGCCTGAATATCCCAGCGAAATCAACTAAATAAAATTCCAGGCCGGATCGTAATCCTTCGAAATTAATTTGCTGGCATTGCCTTCGTGTCTCGGGACTTACAATTCCGTTGGCCATTTTAATTGGTTTGCGAGCACATAAGCCGGCCATAAGTCGCCAGGTGGACTGCGGTAAAGGGTAAACCTGCTATATATATATATATTTGTACAGCTGACTTGAACCAAGATGCAGGCGAGGGCAGCTGGCCCACGGCCTGCCGGACAATTGTGGCAAATGGAAGGCGCTTAAGATTAAAAAGCTTCCTATGGTCTGGATGCGATGGCAAAACCGCAAAGCAAACACAAACACAAATAGCGATGAGAGGGTACGAGTGGGTCTTTAAGGGGGGAAGCCTTCCAGGGGATTCCGGCTGGGGAAGGCAAAATAAATATGTAAGTCGTAAGAAGGAGGATTGTCGAGGGTTGAAGAGTATATCGATGTAAGGACACTTACGATTTTATACGAGCCAGAAAATGGATCAGTATTTAGAGGTAAATAGTGAAATTTCTATAACTTCAATTAAAACAAATTTTTAATTAAAAAAACACATAAAAACCCTGTTATATTTTTTTTAGAACTTTCATCGATTGAACTCTTGTTTTGAATAAATATGATTAATGATTTTAAAATGTTACAAAGATATCATAAAATAATATTGAAAAATGTGTACTATTATACACGATCTTATGACAATAATTTTACTATAAGATTTAACAAATTTCATACTTATAAAGTTAAAATAAAAAACTATTCCTGGTCAGTACTGGGTATCCTTGCCTCGACTCAACCCTTGACGCTGTCACCCACATGTCCGACAGCAAACATTTTAAGGTTCAAAAGAAGGTCCTTAACCTGCTGCCGGCGGCGGATTGCACTTGCACTCACGTTCATCACTCGCTGCAGTTGATGTTGCTGCTGTTGGTGTTGCAAGAGTTGCTGTTTCTGTTGCTGCTGCTGCTGCTGTTGGCTTTGTGTTGCAGTTGCAACTGCAGCCGCTGTGGGCTGCTAAATGAAGTGAGTGTCAACGCAAATGCAAACAAATGGGAGGAGCGCATAAAGCGAAAGGCAGGAGGCAAAAGGCGTTGCAAATCAACAGAGGGCTTCCATCAAGTGAGGCGACAGGATGCAAGGACTCTCTGTTTCGCCAACTCCCCCGGCCAGACAAATGGGGTCAGTGCTCCAGGCTAGCGCCCTCCCATTGTCGCTTAGTTTTATTTTAATAATATTAATGCACACTAATGTGCACCCAAAAAAAAAAAGAGGGAATACATTAAAATATATCCCGTCGAGCTGTGGCCACAAAAGGAGTTTTAATGAAAGTCCTCGGAGAATGCGAAGTGGAAATTGCATTGAAAAACATGCAGGCTTCCAAGTACGAAGTTAACTATGCAAAACTTCACCTACTTTAGTATACAAATTGTAATTATATATTACTTATAGAGCCGCCATTTCAACAAATTTTAATTACAGGTAGAGCCTTATGTCTTAATGCATAATCCCCGTTAATGGACAACACTCAAGTGCACTAAATAACTTAATAATAAGCTGATAAGCGAGCAGAAAAAGCCATTACTGGGATTTAAAAGGAAAACTAAATAAGTGAAGAAAGGACTTAACAGCTTTAAGAAAAATCTGAAGAAACTTCTATAAACTCAAGCCGCACTTTTTGTTGCGGCATCTTCAGACTCCTTTCTTTTCTTCTCAAAATAAAGTTGGCAATTTGCTTTTGGCTTATACGCATGATTAATTATTTTTCGTCCTTGCATTTTCCATTTCATTAGCTTGCCCGCACCCGTTTTTCATTGTTTGCTGTTCAAATGAAATTTTTAATTAAGAAAACAAGCTCGCTCGCCGAGTGGCGTGCAGTCTTCGACTTCGATGAGTGGTCGAGCGGCGAGTGTACATATTTTATAAGTGCCGAAAAACTTGGCCAATCCCGGCTGGAGCTGCGAGTTTCGTGCCATTTGTTGGTTTTCCCAAACTTTATGCATTCGGCGTGCGACGGAGCGAGAGTTTGCCTGCAGTTCACATTCCAGTTCCATTTTTAATTTATTTTTTCCGCTTAAAGCTCATTAAGCGCATTTGCACGCTGCTGTGGTTCAATTAACAATGGCAATAATAAAAATTAATCATATAATGAATTTTTATTGAATTAATATTAAATTTAGTTGGCATTATCATGTGCGCGCCAAAGTCAAACAGCGGCGAAAACAGAAATGATTAATTCCATCAGGACTTTGTGCTCCAACGCTTTTGGTGGATTAAAACATTGTGCTCATTGTTCAATAAATATCATAAATAAATACGGAATGCATAATGTAAATACATGCCAAAATGCATAAATGCACACTGACAGGCTAAATAATTGCCGTGTGACCTGTGCATTTTTGTTGAGAATATCCTTCAATACACTGAAGCCCACATGCCTTAGTTATCGCTTTATATCAATACTATTCGGGTTTCATGTAAAGCCACTGTATTTACCAAGAATCACAAATATTTATTTTCATGGCAGGCCCCTTGACATTTCATTTCCGCAACTTATTTCAAAAACAATACCATAATTGCATGCCGGCTGTTAAAATACCTTTTTCCTATTCCCTGCGATTGTTGCATACAAATAAAATATAATTGTATTTCATGCCATTGTGCTATTTACATAATAATAAAAATATTTATTTCATTTGCCGATATGTTGATTTTTGTTCCATTTTATTTGAATACACTTTATTTTATTATATTGCCTGCTTTGTCCTCAGCCTTGGCCTATTATGCCATCAGAGGAGCCAGACAAGGATATTCCTTTTCAGATATTTCTAGGCGAGCGTGTGTTTCGCAATCGCATTGTCGCGATTCTCGCATTACACAATGGTGTGAATATATGTATAAATTGAATAAATGGCAAATTGCACGCCAAAAGGGGCATGGAACTGGGTGCTGTCTCACGTGTCGCCTGGCATTTGCCTTCACCGCCAGCTGGCAGAATTCTTTTCCTTTTCCACCGAGCGATTTGCAAATCCCTGCTCCGGCACACACGTCCGTCTGTCTGGTGTGCTACTCAGCTCGGCGTATTATTTCGTTGCACTCCCTGAAAGGACCATACGTGTGAGAGCATAAATGAAAGGATATTCCAGGAGATCCTAAGGGCAGTTACAGAAACTTGTACTACAGGTTGAGCTAAGTGCGTTTAAGAAACATCTGTAATATTTATGACAATGGGTGTATGATTATAGAGTTATCATTGTAATAATTGGACTTGCAAGTTTGATTTTATATTTTGTGGATTTGATATTACATAAATGTAAGTTTTTTTAATGTTTAATAAACAATAATATATTTACAATCCCAATTCTTATTATGTACCTAAGATATGATAAGTAATCTTGAAATTAACGAATTTAAAAGGAATTTACTTCATAAAGTCTTTAAATATAACATCATAACCCTTATCACAGCTGCATTTCCTAGGTCTTAGCTTTCAGCTCCTTTGCCTTTCGAGGAACCTTCGTCACGACCCTCTCTTCTGCCTGCAACACATTCGTTTCCATTTCAGCATTTGCACCAAGCAAACTCATCCAAGTGGCATTATAAACTAAGTTAAGGCGACAATTTCGCCGTGCCTTATTGCTTGTTTGTTTGCATTCGCTTGTCGCAGCAAATCGAAGTTCTGCCATTGCCATGTGCACACACAATGCACTCCTCCAAGCACCGCCCAACGCGCTGCAGACGGTTGTGTATTACCTGAATGGGTCTGGCCTGAACCAGCCGCAGTTTACGTATTCAAATCAATCGTTCGATACTGCAAGGAATCCTTTTACATTACCAACTTAGTTCTTTAAGTTCGTTTCAAGCAGCTTTCTCTGTTGTTTAACGTTTGAGAAAGGCAATAAAAGCCACGTTTTAACGTATTTGTCTGGAAACTCGCAAAGTGAAATTAAAAAAAAGGCCAATTAGCTTTACCGAAACCCTGTCTTGGCTTAAAGGTTAGCTGACGTCTGAGTGGTACACACACTTCACTTTGTCTCAGTCGGCAATTTGGTTGCACATTAATCATACGCCACGTTGCCAATAAACTTGTTGAAGACATGAATCAGCGACAGTTCAACGACATTTGGCATTTAAGCTTAAGCATTTGCAGAAATACACTTTCAATTGTTTTAAATAAAATTCCAGATTTAACTGAATAAATAAAAATAATACTAGCTGTAATTGTTGCAATTAAATAAGTAAAAATGCATAATTTGCAGGCACATGAAAGAAGCTACATTTCTTAAATAAAATCCCTAAAAAGTTACACACACTAGTTATTTTTTCTTCCAGTGCTTTGATTCCACTGCCTCGCCACTCGATCACTCTGAAGAGCCTTGCCTTGTTGACTTTGCATTATCTTAATTGTGGTCTGTGTAGGTCCCGGCACGTGTTCGCAGCGCGTGTGTGCCGCTATTTTCGTGCGCTTCGGGTGAAGTGCAGCTAATGACATTGTTTGCCGTCTCCTGGCGGCCATGATGGATCGTCGTCGCCAGCTGGCGGGTAAAATTGCCTAATGCCGCGCCCAATTTGCAGCGCCAGCAGGCTCCGGCTCCCTCACTCACTGGCCGCCTGTCAGTTCGGTTTGCTTGCATAAGAATGACGGACCGCCGCATGGTGTTTCCATCTCAGCTGCCATTGTACGGCCCGTTCCTGCTGATGCTCCTCCAATTTTGTTGTCAGGAAGCGCGGTCAACGGATGCTGTCGCTGATGCTTAGGTGGAGAGTGTGACGACGACATATATTCCTGAACAACATGGTTTACTTACCCGTAAAAATATGGTAAATAGTTCAGTTGCTTTTCTTGAGAAGCAATTCCCTGAAATCAATTCCGATGAGAAACGAGTTCAGCTGCAGACAGGACACTCCTCAACTATGCAACACACACACACACAGCTCCTGTGGGAGCTTCATAATTCGCATGCAGGACACATCAATTCATTGGGCGAAAAGCAGAAGGCTGACAAAGTGTTTTCCCAGTGACCCACTCCTGCCTCACTTTTCCAGCTCTCGACTTTCCCCGCCGACTGTCGGGTGTCATCTGTCGCCTGCCGACTGACTGACTGACTGAGTGACGGACTGTGGGACTTCCTGACAGCCAATAAATGTCACTTTGGCCAGGCTGCTGCATGAATACATCCGTCGCCCATCGGCTGGTGTCTCCCCAAGCAGGACCTGGTAACTCTCCGAAGTGGCAGCTTATAAAGTCCTGCTGTGTCGCCCCGATAATTGACAGCGATGTGACAAAGGAATTGAAACAGACAGTTGCCTAGATGGAAATTTAAAGGTATGCATCTGCAAACGACTCCGTAATGGCTTCGAATCGAAAGTTTCGATGTCACCAATACGTTGGCAACGTTGGCAAATCAAGTCGAGCTGTTGCCAGACAATGAATGCATGACCACCGGAAAGTTTTCCAAGTCATCGACATGTGGATGGGCCATGACAAATAGTTGCCAGTCCCTAATTGCCGAAAAGAAAAACACTGAGCACTCGAAGGGCAGAGGTCAGCGAAAGTCAAAAGTCTAGACATTGCCGACAAATGTTACTATACTGGCGACTGCCATTAAGACAGCAACCACTGCCATAATCTGCTCCATTGGATGAGGAGGGGATAATGTGGATATGGTTAAGCGTTTAGGGAAAATCCGATTGCAAATGCATGCAAATGCCATGGGAAAGCGTGAGATATGAAGTGAATTCAGCGTTGCATAAAACACACGTCTGAAACTCATTTCGTGGGGTAAGCGTTAAAGCGCCGACATGCATGCGGACAGAACAGGACAGCATTCAGGATCCACGTGAAAGGATATGCCAGCTGCTGGTCCGGACTGCCGGACTATGGACACGGGACCCCGGAATGGGGTAAACCAAATATTAGCTCTGCAGCTGCACAGTTTTTCAATTAAATTCACCGAATGCTCCTTCAATCGTGCATTAAAATGAAAATTTAATCACGGCAACGGTAGTGTTGCTTCTGTGGCAATGGCTACGAAATGAATCGCATCCGCTGACCCCGCGACACATGCTGTCGAAGGAATGATGTAAGGCTGCCGCCACTGGGGCGTATACGTATTACGTATTGTGAGGAAATATGTAATTAAATTTTTCTTTCGCTTGTCATGGCTCTGACCGGGTTCCGATGATGCCCGTTTTCATGAAGGCATCAAGGGGTAGCCGAGAAATTTCACTCGGTTTGTGGCTACTAAACGAATGGAATGCAAATGATATGGGTAAACCCCTTTACTAAGTTCTCCCTGACATCAGTGAAGCTCTTGTTAAAGGGGATTAATGGTACAATAATTTTAAATACCTGAACAGCAAATTGTAGATTTTAAAACTAAAATGTTTAAAGACATTTATATGACAGAAGAAAATTTTTTATAGCTTCCATTGGCTATATATAATTATAGTTTATCTTAAAGTAGAGTCTACCTTTCGGATCAGCACTTATATATCTTTTTATGTAAAAAATACTTACGCTACTAATATATATTTTATAATATATTTTTTATCTTTGAAAGCTTCCTTTGGCTTCTTTCTCACTCATTGCCAACTACAGCTAATGGGTACTAATTAATCGTTTCCCTCAGATATTTTCCTCACGTCCTCGTTCATTATTTTAAAATGCGCATCACAAGTGTTGGATATATATTTGTTTATCGCTCGTCCCGACTTGCAGCCCGTTTAAAATGGCTGCGGCAAGACTTTGACCGCACACACCCCCCGCCCACACGCACACACGATTTTCCACGCTGATAGAACGCTGAATGAATGGAAACGAATGAATGAAGAATTTCACTTACCCCCAATCCCATCACCAACGCCCAGCCAAGCCAGCCGGGTCCTTGTCCGCATCCTCCGCATCCGCATCGTCATCCACATGCACGACTGCAGCTTCCTTATCGCAGCTCCGCGCTCGCTGCATTTATATTTAAATGTATTTAAACGACCGACAATTTGAGAGCATCGCCGTTGTCAGTGGCAGAGCTGCGGACTCTGGACTCTCCGTTTTCCCCTCATTTGCAGTCCGAGCAAGGAGCCGCCAAGGATCCAGTCCGAAGGATCCGTCCACGGTCCCAGCAGCAGCAGTCCCATTTGTTTGTGCGTACCCTCGGCTTTGGCGTTGGCTTTGGCTTTGGCCCTCGGCTCTGGCTGCTCCGGCTGAGATAAAAGTAAATATGTGGCATTGGTTGCGGCTCGGCGGTTTCATTTTGGCTGAGCTTCGGTTTTCGGACTCGCTCGTTTTCCGCCCGGAAATGCGTTCTAGCGTAATTTTTAATTTATTCCCGCCCGTCTTCTGCTCCACTGAATGGGAATGAGTATTCCTTAGCAGCATGCGCGCCACTTAATTAATATTTCCAAAAATATTTCCATTTGCCATGGTAACATAATCTTGAAATTCACATTCCACTTGGCAGATGCTTTAGCAATTACTTAAAAAAATACGGAAGTTTCTTTAAGTAAACTCAATTTAAAATAAATCTTACTTAAATATATTTGATTGATAACCGCACACAAAGTTATTTCTATCCCTTGAAAAATAAATTAAAATTATAGTTGTTTCATAATTTACTGCAGAATAAATTTAATTAAAATTTTGTTGAAAAGTTTAGCTGCTTCTAGCAACTTTCAACACACTCTTTACAGCTCTCTGGCTATTTGAAATTCGAATTTTATAGTTGCGGGCGTGGCAGCGAGCGAAAGAAACTAATTGCTGGATAAATACTAAAAATGGTAAATGCCAAACGCGTTCACGAATATAATTAACTTTCTAGAAAGTAAATAGAATCTTGACTGAAAACTAAAGACAACAGCTGTTAATGAGTGGAGTTTCTGGCAAGTTTCTGGCCCCGCAGTCTCGAGAAGTCATTGTTCTCCGTGCATTTTGCACTCCGCCTCCCTCCCTCCCAGCTGCATCCTTCGTCCTGCAAATACTCGTTGTAATTTACGCAGCTGCCATCCTTATCCCACTGCCAGCGAATCGCTGCTGACTCTTGCTTAGTTAATATTTGCCAAGTTTATGGCAAGTGGAAAAGTTCGAGGTTGAGCCGGAGAGCTTGAGACTGCCGCTAGCAAGTGGCTGCCACTGATATGGGTAAGAAGTGCGAGTATTGATTTACCGTAGCACAAAGCCAAGCCCCGGCCCAGACCCGCTGACGCTGACAACACTAACAACGCATCCAGTAGACGTCGCGCCAATGTCGCTATCCATTCCCCCAATCCATTCAACCAGCCCCTGGCATCCCATCCCATCCCATCCCATCCCGTCCACGTCACTGTCCCAGTCGCTTGGCGTGGTCGTCGCCATGTCTGCTGCCGGCAGCAGGGCGGAAACGGAAACCGGCAAGCAAGTGAAGCGGATTTAGAAAGTATTCGGAAACCGATGCAGTAATGCCCTAAGGGTAAATAAATAATCAAAAAATCAAGGTAATAAACAGCAAGAACTTTTAAAACAAAACTAAATTTACTACGAAGAATCAACCTTATCAAGTTTCAACCAAGTTTAAGCTGCTTCATTTTGTAAAACCTTCTTGTTGGAATACTTTTTAGTTATCACAACTTTATCCCTTAGCTAATATACCCTTTTCCCTTCAAGTTAGATTTCTTTCAGACCACAACAGCAACAATCGCTGTACATAACTCGCCGTTTTTAGCCCTCGTCACTGTTGTTTTCCTGCCGCTCGCTACTCGCAGCAGGCAAATGCTGGACATTTTTACGGTTTGGCAAGTGTCAGCAGTGTTGTGGCTGGTAAAAGAAACAAAAGGAAAGGAAACGCTGTCACTTTGCTCTAAGACAAACATTTTATTTATCGTTTCCCGAGGGGAAGACCAAGGCGCGAAACTATCAGCTGCGAATATTTTTACAAGACGCCACAACGAAGCTCTTGCAGCTGCAATTAACTCACTGAGCGGCAAAGACGTAATCACTAGTTTGCGTTCTCGAATTGCAGCGGAAAGTGCAGTCGCGTCGAGTTCCCCCATTATTAGGTTGGACATCTAAATGGATTCGGAAACAATGCACTCGGCAACCAATTTCATTTTGTTGGCTGATATTTCAGTTATTTTCAGAGCTAGGTTCGGTTGAAAAATATTCCAGAGGCAATTGATGCCATTTGTGGATGCCTCTACTGCTTTTATTATCATCTCGGCATGCCGGGATGACAAACAAAATGCCGCAAAATTGTGTGAATTGCATCTGAAATGGACAATAATGGGATTAGGCGGCATACACAGCAGCGGCACACAGAGAAATGTTCGAAAAAAATACAAACCAAATGAAAATAATCGGAAATCGAATGGAAATATCAGGCATATTTCAATTTAGTGTTTTGGTTGAGGATATTTCAATCAGCTCTAAATGGTTATCAGTACTCAAAGCTTGTATATTACCGCATATTGCAAAGAATATAATATTTGCAATAGTTTCCAACCACCAAGCATGAAAATTGCCAATTTCAAGCAGCTCTCCGATGGCAGATTGAGGGACTTGAGAGGTCTGTGGAAAACATTAGGAAAAATTAAATGCTGGCAAGTTTTAAGCCCCGGCATTTGGCAGGAAAACAATGCAACTTCAGGCTCAAGTGCAGCAAAGCTCTTATCGAGAAAACAGGGTGAGATAGTCGAAAGGACGGACGGTGAGATGGAGAGACGGCTTGGGAAAAGTGAGGCGAAAGTTTTAAGCGTCTTTGCACGCATACAATTTCTCATGAGCAGCAAATACAATTGCACAATAAAAATGCACAGGACCCGGACTTCAGACCCGGACGGGAATAAGACTCGGAATCGGGGCTGAGACCGGCAAGCGCCATGCAAAAGGCTTAAGCGAAGGGATCTTAAAAGCAGCCCTGACTGTCAGAGCTCAGAGCAGAAAACTGTTTTTTCCCGACAAAAAGGACACAAAATAAAATAATAATAACAAAAAGGAGCAGTAAAAATTCATGCAGCGACGCTTCGCCATAATGTCCTTAGACCGCGCTTAAAAATTGCCGGAGCACGCGCTTTCCCAACTGCAGCAGCAGCAGCTGTCATTCCATTAATGTTTTTATGAGGCTTCAAACTGTTGCCGAAACGAGTCCATCGAAATTAAAGGTAAAACGCCCAACTTGGGCCATTAAAAGCAGAGAGCCTCTGAGTGAAGGCGGCATTTATTTGATTAACTCTTTCAGTTGCCAATTAAAAATAGGTCCTTCCCTGAGGAGGTCCTAACGGGCTGGCTGACTGACTTTGTTGTATGCAAAGCATATGGCTGACCTTTTGCCTGCATCAACTTCTACATATATTTCACTTTTTATTGAGTCTACTATAAAACAGAGAATGGTAAATAAATTTTAATTTTACTACTCGCAAATACATAATTTAAGAGTCCTGCCGGCAGGCGAAGGACAAAGCCAAGCTAAGCCATAAAAATGTGTATGGCAAATAAATTTTAAGTGAAATACTTGTAAATGAAAACAAATGTAGCACACACATAAAGCACAACAACACACACAAAGAAAATGAGAGCAGGAACAGAAGGATGAGCCACAAATGGGCCACAAAATTCGATATTACGTATACGCCATGCTCGTGTACAACTGTGTGCAATAAATATCGCAAGGACACACAAATACTCACACATACAATTAGATCGCCATGGACACTGGAAAATGTTTGTCTTTGGCTGAAAAACGCGCCATAAATCCGTTCGCTGGCATAGGCCCAGAAAAAGCGATAAATATCGAAAATCAACTAAAATTGTCCAACAATACTTTATTCAATTGCGGCTAAAATTGAGAGGGAAAGGCCTTTAATTGATATGCGGCAATGACCCACTCGCTTCTGCAAGCCAAACATAAATTTAGCGCTTCTATAATTTATGCTAAAATAAACACAAATTAATTTCATATTATTATACGTTTGCCGCTGGGCCAAATCCAATTCCCATTGGCAAACAGAATAATGCGATAAGTGCTGAGTGCTGAACAAATGGGAAAAAATATTAGCACTATTGTTTCACAAAAGCAGCAAAATTTAAATTACACATTCTGTAATTTGCATCAATGGGAGCTAATGAATTCCATAAGCATTTTATGCGTGCGTCCTGAAAGAGGGAATTTAATACAAGTGATTGAAATTAATTAAATTCGAGTGCGCCTCGATGTGTCTTTATTGCACTTAACCATTTCTAGTCGGAGTCTAGTGGCCCAATTTGGCCCTCTTGATGTACAATTAATTTAACTGCACTTATTCCTAATTCGCCATCGACTATCGATTTCATGAACTATTTATTACTCGAACATGGAGCTGAATTTGTACAAATTGTACATTTACATTTCTAATTACAACCACAAACAATATCAGTCGGCCACTATTAGAAATGTAAATTTGACAAATAAATCCAAAGAAAATAAATTGCGAAAAATAATAAATACATATTGAACATAAATAAATATTTCATATGCTACGTTGGCATTAACAGCTGTCGTCTTTTATGACTCCGCCACTGCCAATGAATATTCAAATAACACAAACTTTAATCAATGCAATTTTTAACCCAATCCCCTCAGATATATAAATATATATGAATATATATCCCGATGCTGCCGCTGCGGCCGACCGCAGTGGACATAAATTCCATTTGTGTGACAGGTGAGCTCAACCAGGGAAGCCAACCACAAAAACGACAGGAGCAAACGTTTATCACGGCTGTTTTGCAAATGATTTAGAAAAATACGCAGCAACCGCAACACAAGAGTTACCAAAACTTTAAATTTGGCAAAAATGCTGCTTTACCATTTCAATTCAAATTATTTTTAATACCAGCTTGTCATAAGTTTTATGTAAATGTCAGACAGCGGACTTGTCCGCATCAAACACAATATGCAACTGAAATGGCAGATATATATTCTTGTCAGAGCTATATAATTATATTTTAAATTGAATCATAATTCAGTCTACAACTGATTGTTTGCCTGTGAAAAGTAAGTACAAAAACTTATAAATCCTGCTGCCTTTAAACTGATTTTGACCTCCATTTGCAGAGTGCACAATATGGGATGAAATATCGAGGCCAGACGGAGAGTCACTAGCCACAGCCAACTGCTCGGATGCCAAATTATAATGGGCGCACATTAAGCGACACGTTCCCTTTATCATTTGCATGCCGTTGGCGTAATCACCAGAGAAAGCGGAGGACCCCAGTCCACCCGCTCCACTGGAAATAGGAAAATCACTGGGAAAAAGGAGCTGGAGCAGGAGCTCGAGCAGCAGCAGCAGGATATCCTGTCACGTTTTCAGTTGACTTGACTGCTCCACGCCGTGGGAGTGTGTGCCGAGTACTTAACCGTTCAAGTTGCTCCAACTCCGACACCGTCTCGGTCTCCGGCTTACTTGCCTCGGGGCCACTGTCGTCAATGTCTGCGGCTGTTACGATCCCAGCACAGGAAAGAAAAATATTTAATATATAAATAGGAATAATAAGAAATATTAATGAAACCAAGTAGTGTCCTTTAAACATAAGATATGAGTATACTCATACAAATTTAAGGTCAAGCAATGGAAAGGTCTTTAAGGAAATATACATTAATCTTTACTTCAATATAATTTGTCAAGTTTCTAAGCAATTTTCCTTCGTGTAGATACCACTAGCTGGTTGGCTTGCCACCTCGCCTTGTAGTGGTGTGAAAATTAAAGGAATTCCGTTATTATTTTGCCTTTTTCCCCGCAAGCCAGCCCTTCCTCACCGTGCCCCTTCCCTCAGCTTGTGCATATTTTGTAGAGCACTTCGTCGCAAATTATGTCGGCGCAGCGAAAGCAAATGCAGCATACTGCATGCTGCATGCTGCATATGCATGTGGCGTGGGGCCATGTCACAAGTGCTTAGTAGACTCATGACAGTTTCTTTTGCATAAACAACAACAACCGCCCAACCCTCTCAAACCTTCACCCTTCCGCTGCAGAGGGGCTAGGGGGTGATGGCTACAACGTGCAAGTAATTTGCAAAGTAGAAGTTGTAGATGCGAGTTGCAAGATGCAGCTCGGTGGTGCAGCCTGCTGCACGATGCTGCCTTTTGCTGGCAGCTCATTATGTGGCGGCTTTTGTGCGGCTTTGATATATGATTATGACGCGCTGGCTTGGGGGAAAAACATGAAAGAAGGTGTAGTTCCGTTCCGGTGATGAAAGACAGTCGAATTCGTTGCAAGAGTACAAAATCTGAGCTTGATTATAAAACATTTCTTTAATGATTTGGCTTATTATTCCCGCAAGATATACTTCATTCGGCTCCGAAATCTATCAAGTCACAAGAACATCAAGTCCTAAATTATTGCGCTATTCCGTTTGCATTTCCGTTTCCCATATAACCGCCAAAGATAGAGGCATCAACTGTGCCCGACTTCGACCAACATCATCAAGCATTTATAGACAGCGGGTACAGAGTGATTTGTGGGCACAAAAAAGGCTTACCTGGCGGTAATAAAAAAAGAATGTGGTTAGGAGCATGGGAGGATTGGGAGACCTGGCTTAGCTGCACACTGCAGCCAATCGAAAAATGTCACCAAAAAAATTGAAGGGACTGAGCCGCGCTAAGCTCTATTCTTGATCCGACTTTTTTTTCCTCTTTTCTCCGCGGGCTTCTTGCGTCTAGACGGCATTTGTCATGCAGCCAAAGATACATTTGTTTGACTGCGGCCGGGCGACAATTTGGGGTTGATTTTCGGATTGCTTTAAAGTTCATAATCACCTTTGACCCTTTCGGCCGGGGCATTATTTGCACACGCTGCTGGGGCTAATTACCAGAGGAAGCAGTGACTCTGCTCATTAGCGGCGGCTCCTCGGGGGTATTGGTAGTTGATTTAAAATCAAAATGGCTGGCCCTAATCGTAATTAGGGGGCAAGAGTTAAAGTGCAGGTGGCAATAATTGAAAAACTTTCGGCCAGCCTACTAATTAAAAGTTTTTCGGCCGAGTCATAATCAGGAACAGGAACAGCAGCAGGAGCTGAAGCAGGAATAGAAGCTGGAAAGGCTCTGGGAATAGAAGTTTATTAAGATGGCATGACTGGCGCTTATTAAATTAAAAGTTTCGGGGCCCTGTTTGGGGCTGTTAACGCGATTAGGCCAAGGACACGGAGCGACGCCTGACTTATGGCCACTATTTACGGCAGGAAGGGTATTGATTGCCACTGAAGCCACAGGCAGCAGGCATTCCCTCATTGTTGCCGCTGACATTGGGGCAACTGCAGTTCAATGGCTAAGGAGGCGGGGCCGATCGGCTCGTCCCTTAATCTCCTTTGGGGAGAAGTCCTTCTGCTGCTGCTGCTTCTGCTGCTGCTGCTTGTGGCATGACTGCTAATGAAATTGTGCATTCAATCGAGTGGAACGATGGGAAAAGTCAATAAAATTGATGTAGCATAGAGAGCAAGGCGTTGCCAGAAATGCACTTCACGGCAGGGGAAGGGGAAAGGGGGTTTCCTATACATAGTATATAGTATATATACAACGGTCGTCCACTGGCAAATGAACTGACGCTGGCACAAAATGGAAATTGTTGATGGGAGAATTCGAAATGCAAAAAGCGCACAAAGCCGAACTATTTCGGAATTTCAGCAGTTCAGCTGTTCGATTGCAATCAGCAAAAAAGTGAAGAAAAATTAAACTAATATTAAGTATGCGCCTCGCTCAATGGCGACGTTTAAGGATAGCCGCAGAATATTAAGAGTCTTGCCATCTTACTTTAAATTTGCCAAATTCTGCGGAGCTAGGAGCATAATTTAGTGAATATTAAAGGCTGTCTTGAGAAATACTTTAAAGAATATTTTGTTTATACTCAAGTCTAATATTTTAATGAAAAAACTCTCGGCAAAGGGAAGTGTAAATAAATATATTGGAACGTTTCGATTATAATTATATTTTTCTTAATTCATTATAAAAATCTTTATATGAGAAAATTATTTTAAAAATATATAAACAACTTTCTTAGGCTACTCCACTTCGCATAAACAATAACAAAATTATTTTTCAATATTAATGCCTTTGTTTCATGAAATATTTAAGGCCATTTTGCTTAGTTCAAGACACACACAATACAATTTTCTTTATATTTTTTGGCGAATATTTTCGCGTCTTTTCATATCTAGATATAATATTTTTTTCGTAATTTGAAGGAAGGCCAAACAGAAGGCGCCGCGGTGACCCAACTCAACCATGGCTTACACAATTGGCGATGGGAAAACGGGAAAAACGGCAAGTGCACTTAGCTAATAAATCTTTAATGCTGCCAACATTTTCTGCAATGGCGGGCATTCGTTTCAAGGTTGTCCTTTCAAGTGCCAGGAGACGGCGGAAGAAGCAGAAGGAAAGCGCGAGTGCTGTCAAAAATATTTCTTGAATAATTTGTGTGCGATTCGGTGGCAGTTTCTTCTTTTTTTTTTATTTTATTCCTTTTTTTTGTAGTCCTCCTGCTGCTGCTTTGCTAACCTTCGTCAGTAAGCCAATTATGGTATTAAAAAAGCGTAAGGATGGAAGGCATTAAAAATGAGCTCGAGTCCAGGGAAAGGCAAGGTCAGGTCACAAGTCGGCCGCCTGTCGCCAGTCGACGGACTGCATTTAAATGTAAATTGAAATTAATTTCCTCACAGCAGCAGCAGCAGAGAGAGAGAGCTTCAAATGGCCAGGTTGACCTGGTTAGCTTGATGCGGGTTACCTCAGTTTCAGTCGAGTGAAACTATTGACGTTTTTGACACTTGACAGCCAGATCGGCAATGGGCGTCAGATTCAAATTCAATTTAAATTTAATGCACTCGACCCTCAAAGAAGTCTTTATTTTGGGAAGACGACACAAGCTGTGACAGAAAATCCCAGCGCTTCAAAAAGCCACTCGTAGCTAACTCCTGGATTCCCATTCTAATATCCCTAAGTGCTTTCAACTTTCAAATTGAAAAGTCAACAGAGAGCATTGCAAAATAGCTAAAGTTGAGCACACAAAGGGGGCTGTGTAGCGCGACTTGAAATTACAAAAGATTAAAAAGCGAAATATAAATATTTATCTGCGGTGCTGGGTCGACTTTGACATGGCAGGAGGCAGGAATCGGCATGCAAAATAGTGCCGGGATATGGCCAAAGGACGGGGCCAAGGGACAGGGCAAAGGTGGCCTTTGTGACCGGCGGCCTGGACACTCTGAGCTCATGTAAATCCATTTTAATTAATTCGAGACAAAGGTTATTTCCCCGGCATAGTAATGAAGCTGGGAAGCTAGCTATGTAGCCAGGGACGAGAGTCCCAAAACCCTTAGGTGCGGCCGGATTCTGTAAAGGATTTGCATTTCATTTCGAGTGGATGAATGAATCTGAATTGTCGCTGCTCCTGTCGCCCGGCTGGGGCTACAAATTAAAACTGTGCGATTAGAATAAATAGTAGACAGAGCAGAGAGTCAAGCTCTCGAGTCGCAGCCCGATCAAAAATGCCAAATTTTATTACAACGAATTGAAATGGCAAATGGGATTTGAATATTGATTGCAGCTTAGCTCCGTTGAAATCAGTCTATTTGCATATTGCTTTCCTCCCGACACGAAACTTTTCTAGCTTGCCAGACGACGACGACGACGACTTATCCTCTTCGCCCTACAAGGCTGCGTAAATCAGCTTACCGAAATTACAGGCCACTCGGGCGTATGCTTGATGTCCCGACAACCCTCGGTCCTCTGTAGTTCTGGCTCTGTCTCTGCTTCTGTATCCTTTATCCTTTATGCCCGGGCCCTGCATTTGCAGGCCCCAAAATCAGCACTTGCTTAACTACATTACGCTCGTTGCGCAAATAAAATAAAATTTCAGGCCCAGCAGCAAACGTTTTTTGCAAGAAATAATTTGGAACTGGTAAAGCCGACTGTTGTATACCTGGCACGTGTCTTGTAAAAAGCATTCCATACTTTTTTGCGACAAAAGCAGAGAGAGCTAAAAGTATCTGAAGTCCTTAATAATTATTAGATAACACTGAAGTTGACTTTAGTTGCTGTATTAATTTGTATTGGTTCCATTAATATCCTTTTATAAACAAAGTAAACCCCAATCTCCAACTCTTTTACTGGGTATAAAGATACTGCAAAGTCAGGGCCGTAAAAGTTTTTGGCACTGTGAAATTGCCTAAACCGATTGGACTTTTTGCTCCAGTGCCAGTGTGCAGCAATTTAGCCAAGGCTCATAACAGTTGGGGCTGGATCGAGCCATCATTTATGCCTTTGAGCGCATAATTGCCTTTAATTAAGGTGTATTGCCGACTCCTGGCCGAGAGGGCCCAAACAAAAATTCAATATCTGGTTGAAGGGCAGGACGATGGCAGGGCTTGCAAATTGCCAACTGCTGCTTTTGCTACTGCCATTGCCACTGCCGCTGCTGCATCGGCAAAATTTCATCCAATTCGGGGCAAGTGTCTTTGAGCTGTCATTAAACGCCAATCTGCAAATTGACAGTCTAGTTATCCGCAATGAGCTGCAGCGGAGTCCTGGCTCACGTCCAGAAGGGACGTTGCCAGGGCACACGTAGTTTCCCTTCATTTGCCTCGGCCTATAGAAGTACCTTAAATATTCAACGATTAATACTCAAAGGAAAGTTGAATTTATTATTCGTTTCGGGCATTTATTCACTGAAATTCTGATGCACATTTTAAATTCATTCGCTGCAGGTTAAATTTTCAAGCGGCAATTTTGCCAAGACAGCTGCGCCGTGTGCATATGTAAACGTCTGTCTCGGGGCTAAACACGAGCAGGATAATCAAACACACACACACATGTGTACATATAAGGCAAAAAGGAACTTTGTTTGTTAATTAAGAGCCAGAAACAAAGTCATAAAGAAGACAGCAAGCAACATCACAAGTGGCGCAAGGTGGAGGAGCGACAGCAGAGCACAAACAAAAGACCAGGCATCAGATTTTTTTTTTTTAAATTTATGCACCGAAGGATTATACACTCTCGTAATGCATCGAAATATATATTTAAAAAATAAAAATAAATTTTAACCAACTTCGCAGTGTCTGTAATTATTTTTACATTATATTAGCACAGCCTTAGTCAAATTTAAAACTTTTCTTAAGGATCAATCCTTTTCAACACCTTTTTAAGGCATTTATAAACTTAAGTTCTTTAAATAGTAATCCACTTTCTCTTTTAAAATAAATAAATATAATTTAATAAATTACAAATTCAACTTACCCCTGTGGAGAGTATTAGAGTAAAGGTATGAAAATCAAAGCCATACATTTTGCATGCAAAAATGTCTGATATTCCTGAATACGCAAACGTGAAAAAACCTGGTGAAGAGAAAAACTTTTTTCCTTTCCCTCCAGACCTTCGTCAAATGCTCGCCTTGTTTTGCTTATTTATTCATAATTCCTGCAAAATATTCAAGTTCCCAGTGTTGTGGGCTTAAAGCAAGCCCTTCGCTTTCGCATCGAATGTCACGTTATAATGAGGAAATTCGATTTCATTGTCACGCATTTCCAGCTGCATTGCGTACGCAACGCTTTCCCCCAGTCGCAATCGAAAGAAATTACACATACGCCCCGTGTGCGGCAAACGTGTCTGGGAATCCATTCTGGAGCACATCACTTAAAGTAAACCGGGGACCGGCACACGGCTGAATTTATTAATATATGCGGAGCGCGTTTTCGGTGGCCAGTCGAGCGCAGAGTCGGGCCCTGATGGTCTCTGGACCTGGACATGGACTCGTACCCTCGAGCTGAGTGTATAATTATGGCTGTGCGTGTGTTCGTATTTGCGGTTGTCAATGGCGGAATTTATATCCAGAAGGTACATTGGTTATATAGTCGTTTTTTTAAGTCTTAAGAAGTAACCGAAAAACTTGTAAAGCTTTAATAAAAATCTTGAAACAAATAGTTTAACGTGCCGAAAATTGGCACAAGATTTAGCAAGCAAATTTATTCTCTTTTAAGTCCAAAGATCCCTTTACGAAATAGCTTACGATGTTGACCTATAAAAGTTAAGTTGGAAATCTTACTTAGGTCTCAACTGTATAAAGCCAAGAGCGCTAATCTCGTTTTGAAGCTATTTCATAAGAGACTTCGACCAACATGAAAGGCAAAACTGTCTGACAAGAGCCAAGCGAAAAAATTCCACTTTCAGCGCTGTGCAACATCCGCAAAAATATCCCCAGCTCCGGCAGCAGCATCTTCCACAAAAGAAGGCATCAGCGGCAGCAGCAGCGGCAAATGCATATGCAAATTCGATTTTTTTTAGCAAAAGCCGCACATATTTGCATGCCTCCGTCGAGTGGGGGAGATGAGACCCCTCGACCCGGCCGACATTGGCGGTATTCCGGCAGTATTCTCCACCGAGTTGGCCAGTAAACAGCTTCTTTATCTAAAACCCGTTCTCGGTGCCTGTTTCGTTCGGGTGCAATTTTCGGTTTTAAGTAGAGCGGAAAATTAAAAACAAATTTGCCACAAATTTCATGTTTTCACTTTACTCCTTGCTTTGCCATTCTCCCCTATCTTTCTAGTCCTGAAATACTTTTTTTGGAGCTCTTTATTTGGTGCTTTTCACCTGCAAATTGGATTTCTTTTGGGTTGACTTTTAAAGCGTTTGTTGATGGGACACATAAATTGTAGAAAATAACAAAGGGATTAAGAAAGAAAGTAGGAAATATTCAGAATCTTGCGTTATCTATACTTTGCTATCTATCAAGTTATCACATATGTACTTTGTAGACTCGATAAGAACTGAAATAGTAATTAATTTCCTTCTGCAATTAAGAACATCATTACGTGTTCGATATCGTTCAGGCTTGATGTTTTTCCAGCATGCTATTGAGCCTTTTCCCCTCGACAGATGATTCTATTCCCATCATTTCCATTGATTCCTTATCCTCGTCATAACTTAAAGCCAACAATTCATAAATACAATGCCAACCAGCCTTCGATGGCATTCGGAGGGTTCGTGCCTGGGGCAGGTTACCTTTAAATGGAATCGACTCGGTAGCACGCTCCCTTCATTGCGCATTCATACAAGGACATTTAAAGCAATTACGCCCCCGAGTATTATTCAACTGCAACTTGCTGACGATGGCTAAGGCACTGGCTGTGGCAGTGGCAGAAAACAAAAGTGACTAGAGCTCCGCTTTCAGCTTCAGCTTCAGCTTCAGCTCCCACTCCCGCTCCAGTTTCAGTCGAGTTCCACTTGCAGACTCGGGGACTGAGTCAGCAGATCGAAAGTCGGGCATGCCGCAGAGGCACCAGAGCAGAAACAACCCAGAGCAGCAGGAATAGTAGATAGCAGCAGGGATGGCTGAAGGGGTGCCGCTGCTCCCAGAGACAATAACATTTAAATGATTTTAATGGCAGCTGTTCGATTTTATTGACTTACGCCCGTCGAGGACTCATCGTCTTCTGTTTGGCCTGTTCGGGCTGTTCAGGCTGTGCGGGCCCCATTGTGTGGAATGTTATTTGCTAACCGAGAGTAATCAGTGGCCTGGGCTCGAGGTGGTCTCATAATCATAAAAATTATTGTTACTAGCGGCGAAATCTATGTCACTGGGCTGGCTCCTTCATCCGAGTGGCCGCCGGCGGCAGTTGAAATGCGCAGCCAAGCGAAAGTTGCTCGAGTGAGAATGCAATGAAAATATCCGAGAGTCAAGCGAAATGCTTGCGGCGCACCAAGATAATCAAGATTTCGCTGCAGCACAATGTTGTCTCTGCGCTTTTCTTTCTTTTCTTTTTTCTTAACTGAATTTCCTTCCAGCTCAAATATTTACCCGTACATACGGCGTTGTGGAAGGCAATTTGGCCCGCCTTTGCCAGCCAATGTCATTTTTTTTCATAATCGATATAAAAAGGAGCGGGCGATGAGGCGGAGAGATATTAAATCTGGACTATAAGCCATAGTATTTTATTTTCATATTTCCGCCAGCCAGAAACACATATTTCCATCTGTCGAAGAGTATTTGCTGTTCCCTTTTATTGCCCCGAAAAACAAACATTGATTAAATTATGAGCACAGTGAACACACAGTGCACAGTTTAAAAACCAACAGTTTTTATATCGGCTCAGGTTTTTTTCCGCTGGTACCCAATTGACAATCCAGCGAGTTTGATTTAAATAAATAAAAATATTTCTCGCAAATAAATGGGGTTTTTTCACAAATGGAACAGATCGTTGAAATCAAACTGAATCTATGGGGGACAGTGGAAAAAATGTGTGTGTGCCACAAAAATCCGAATTCAACTGGCTATCATTACCTTGTGTGCTCAAAGTAAACATAGTGGCCACCAAAAAAAAATATAATGCTGTGAAAGGGATTCGGGCTGAAAGGCATGTTAAGCCAGGCATAAATACTAGATTTATTAATAACCATAATAATGAACAGGTTTAATCGGTTGAACTGCAAGGCAAAGTTTATTATTAAAGAGTCTGTGGAATATATTGTCAAAAGCACTAATGCAAAGATGGGAAACCTTGCACTAAGTTCGGTGTCTTTTGCAGAATACGTAATAAATATCTCACCTTTGTATGCTCATTGTTCTCAAATTTCGTGAAGCCTTTCAGCACACACGATTGGCAGAAAGGATAATTAATCTCAGCCGGCAGACCGCTTTTCTGGGGCTGTCATTCAGCTGGTTATATATATAAAACGCTCATCGTAATTTCACAGTCAATTTAAAATTAATACGCGCCCGTCATCCTGCCGCCTGCCGCCTGCCGCCTGTCGCCTTGTAAGACCCGACAAACGTCTTTGCAAATGCAAATTGCATTTTGTCATAATCCCAAATGCAGCTGCACAGTAGGCGGAGTAGGAGGAGGAGCAGGAGGAGGATGTGGACTGCGGCAAGGACTGGATTCTGGGCGAGAAGCTTTGGCAGGATAACAGGCGGAGTGGCAGGCTGACGGCAGGGATGTCGGGGCTCAGGCTCACATAGGTGCAAACAACTTTCAGCTGGGATAACTGTCTTGGGCCAGATCCTTGGAGGTGTGCTAGTGTGCGAGTGTGCGACTGTGCGTGTGTTTGCCCAGTGTCTCTGTGCAATGTAGTGTGCGAAACCTCAGCTGCGTGTCAAGAGCTGCTAGGCAAAAAGACTGGCAACAGGGGGTTCTGGATTCTGGATTCAAGGATCTAGGATCTGGGTATGAGGTGCTGGGTTGCGGGTTCCGGGTTTCGGGGGAATGACTTTGTTTGCAGTTGAGTTTAATTAAAAACGGATCTAACATTGAGGCTCAGGCTGAGCTCGAGCCTCACATGGCAGGCTTGTTTGCAAGTTTAATTGAAGCGCAGCGAAGGCTTGCGAACTTGACATCACTACAAATTTTCGGCATATACCAGAGAGAGAGCGAGAAGTTGGCCCGGAAATACGAGGCAACGAAAATTAATTTCATTCAACTTTTCCGGGGCGCATAATTAGTTGGGGGAATTTGTAAAGCACGACCTTTTGCAAATTTTCACAATACAAATGCAATTTTCATTAACAAAATCCATATATATGTGGGGTTTTTATTTATTTGATATTGTTAATTATAGTTAAGTTTATATAATATTTTGTAATTAGTGAAATTTAGCTTTTCAGCAATCGTCGTCACGTCGTTGGTTTTATACGTCTTCCTTCAGTCGTCTCTCGTCATCAACTGCATAGGTCGTCCTCTCTCGGCACAGGGCTCTCTCCCTGCCGATCGTCGTTACTCTCGTCGTCTTTGCAGAGTTTTCGTCATTAACTCGCTGTCGTCTTTGATTCTCTTGGTCGTTCTCTTCTTTGGGATGTGTACATCAAGTCGTCTTCTCGTTCTCGTTGTCCAGGGCGTCGTCAGTGTAATAATTAGTAGGTAGTGATATTGTTAAACCACTCGCACATTCGGCCATTCTGATTAAACATTCGCCTCGAATGTTTTGTCATCGTCTTCGTCGTTTGCATCGTGGATGGGCCATGGCTTAAGATATTCGGCACAGGATGATGAATTCTTTGGGCCGTCTGAATTTCCGATTTTTTGGACATCATATGCATTATTGTGCTTTACTTTGACAATTTCGTACGGGCCCAAATATTTTGGTTTCAATTTGAGTCCGCCGCCAAACTGTGTTCGTTTAATGGCTACCAGGTCGCCAACGTCGTACTTTCGTGCAGGTTTACGTCGTAAGTTATACGTCTTCTTATTTTCGGCTTGAAGTTTCAAAATCTGTGTTTTAGCTTTAAGGCGGAGGTCGTTGCGATCGTCGATGAACATGCTTATGGATTCTTTGCTGATTAAGTCATGTAGTTGCTGATCATCTTTGCTTCTCATTTTGACACCGATTAGAAGCTCAAAAGGTGTTGAATTGATGCTTCTCGAGAAAGTTGAGTTAATGGCTTGTTGAACTCGATCTACGTGTCTATACCATTTAGTTGGATCATCTACACTCAACTTGGAAAGAACTGGTATGATAATTGCGTTGATCCTTTCCACCTGTCCGTTTACACGTGGCAAACCTGTCGTCGTTTTGACTACCTTAATGTTTTCTTCCTCGCAGTATTCTAAGAAATCTTGGGACGTAAATGCTGATCCTCTGTCTGAAATTATGCAAACAGGGTTTCCAAAAACGTTGCTTTGTCCTCTTAATTTTGCTATGACTTCAGTGGCTGTTGTTGACTTTGTAGGGTAAAGCCAGCAAAACTTCGTAAAAGCATCAACAACTGCGAGAATGTGTTTGTAATTTTTGTTTGTCGATTCTAACGGGCCTAGAAAATCAATATGGTACGTGTGCAATGGATAGTCTTCTTTTTGCAATGGATGTAGTAAGCCCTCCTGCTTGCCTTGTTTGCGGTTGCTTAGAATGCACGGAATGCAGCAGTCGATATACTTTTGGATTTTTTCGTCAATGCTGTCAATGAAATATTCCTTACAAATTAACTCCTTCGTTTTCTTCACAGCAAAATGTCCTCTGTCGTGAGCTCTACTAATTATTTGCCTCTGCATGTCCTTGGGTACCACAATCAACTCAAAGTCTTTGACTAATTTGTAAAGGACACCAGCTTTCAAAAAATAGTCCTTGTAGGCAGTGTTAGAGTCCTCGATGATTGTGCGGATCGCCTTCAAATGTTCGTCCTTGGATTGAGCGTGGCGAAAACTAGCAGCGATTGAGTCATCTACGATAGTCATAATTGGGTATCTAGACAAAGCGTCAACGTGCTTCATTCGTGAGCCTGAACGGTGCTCTACTTTATAGTCGTACTCCTGCAGCAATAGTACCCAACGTGCCACTCTGGTGCAAAGGCTTTGCTTGTCTAATGTTTTAGTAAACGCGTCACAATCGGTAACTATTTTGAACGAAATCCCAAGGAGGTAAACTCTAAACTTGGTTATGGCTTCGATTATGGCAAGCACCTCTAACTCGTAGCTAGAATATTTACGCTGCGCGTCTGTGGTTTTTCTGCTCATGTAGTAAACAGGGTGAAATTGGCCGTCATCTGGTGCTTTTTGTAGGAGCACGGCTCCAAACCCGTCTATGGATGCGTCAGTGTGTACCTCAGTTTCATACTTCGGATTGTAAATAGCTAAAACTGGGGTCGAAGTCAAATACATCTTCAATGTCTCGATTGCGTTCTCTTCTTTGGGACCAATTATGAACTTAGCTTCGTTCTTAGTAAGATCAGTCAAGGGTTTTGAAATTAGCGCATAATTGTAAATGAACTTTCTGAAGTATCCTGTCAAACCTAAGAAGCTTTCAAGCTGCTTCAAGTTGGTGGGCATCTTAAATTTAGCAACAGCATCGATCTTCTGAGGCGTCGGCGAAATAGTCCTATTCTCAACAATATGCCCTAAAAACTGAATACGGGTCTGTAGGAAATGACATTTCTTCATGTTGAGCTCAAGTCCATATTCGCTGCAGGTTTCTATAACTTCTTTGAGATTTAATACAGCTTCGCGCTCGTCCTTAGCCGGTATAATGATGTCATCTACATATGGAAGAGCGATTCCTCTTCGGGTCAGAGCTCGGAAAATGGCATTTA
>VNJS01007419.1:0-18951 GCA_008042575.1 Drosophila watanabei
ATTTAGAAACAGCGGATAGCGGGAAGTCTTGATTTGTTTTTTTTTTTTTCGTAAAATGCACTACCATAAGAAAAATCCACTGTAAGAATTGTTACAGCAAAATCGGTATATATTGCTCGAAACCCATTGTGACCAAAGAAATTAAAGAAAAGGCATTGTGACACTGCCTCGTATTCACTGAAGGCATATAACCGGGGGCACCAAAGCCGTCGCCGCACAATAACAGATTCCATTCGAATTTTAAATGCCTTTTGTATTTTATCGAACAACTTCAGACACTTCTTGAAAATATGCTTATGTGAACTTGTGTATCAAGCTTAAAAACACACAGTTTTTTTATTTGATTTATTTTAATCGATTTATTTTTTACTATAAAGCTTTCACATTCTTCTCTTTAATCTCATGACCATCTTTGAAGGCTGTTAATCGCGGATTTAGCTTTATACACTCTTCTCACTGTTTGGAACAGTTGGGAATTTCGGTAGATATGAAACTTCATTCCCGCAGAGCTACATCAACCTTCTTCCATTCGAGAACAGCTGATCAAATGCTGTGGCTCATGCAAAACGTAAACAAGCAATGTCCGTCAAATTAGCGTCGGTGAATTGGCGTCGAAATGGAACGATGGGAAAATTGAACACGGAGGAAATTTTTGATTTGAACTTATTTCGTTAATAAGCACTAAATTAAAAAAAAAAAAAAATAAAGATCCGACAAGAATTTTCTAGCGTTTTTTATTGGGCTTAAGGGTATTAGACCTTTGGGTCTTTAAAAAAATTCTGTTGAAATATCATGTTTTCATAGTCTTCTTAAGATCTTACCTCACAGAACGCCTGACGCAATAACTGATTCGCCAGAATTAAGCATATCTGTTGTAGTTTTACTTGCGAAGTTTGATCATCAGTTTTTCGATGCCGATTTTTCCCGATGCTTTTGTTCATATCGATGGTAAGCGATACATCGATGTTTTGCAAGCTACAGGCTGATGAAATTCACAATAAATTGAAAGATCGTCGTCAAATTAGAGTCGATGAGTTAGCGTCGAAATGGAACGGTGGGAAATGGAACACTGAAGGATTTTTTGTTTTTAATTTATTTCGCTTGTAAAGCACTGAATTGAACAAAATAAAGTTCATACATGCTATGAAACGAATTTTCATTGGGTTTGGAGGTATTTGACCTTTGGATATATAAATAACAAGAAAGGAAGCTAACTTCGGCACGCCGAAGTTGGTATACCCTTGCAGATTCCTATTGTATAAATTATAACCTATTCCAATATAATACGAACTAATTTCATAGACATACAACTTTTACAGTTTTACATTTTTTTACATATTTTTACTTTTTAAATGTAAGGTAAAATGTAGTTTACCTCCACATTTACTGATCGTTTGTATGGCAGCTATATGATATAGTCGTCCGATTCTTATGAAATTTACAACAAAATTCTAAAATAATATATAATGCTTGTATCCCAAAGTAGAAAAAGTTATGTTGAAAACCGACAAAGCTATAATTTTTTTTCTGAAAATTTCACGACCGTTCCTATGGCAGCTATATGATATAGTAGTCCGATTTTTATAAAATTTAATCCAAAAATCAGAAACAATATAAAAAGCTCATAACCGAGAGTTGATCAAGATATGTTAAAAAACAGTGAAGTTATAATTTTTTTTCAACAAATTTAAGGATCGGTTGTATGGCAGCTATTTGATATAAATGACCGATCCGGCTCGTTCCGACTTATGTACGAGTGAGAGTATATAGAAGACTATCTACAAAGTTTCATTAAGATAGCTTCAAAACTGAGGGACTAGTTCGCGTATAATCGGACAGACGGACGGACAGACGGACAGACGGACGGACAGACGGACATGGCTAGATCGGCTCGGCTGTTGATGCTGATCAAGAATATATATACTTTATAGGGTCGGAGATGACTCCTTCTCTGCGTTGCAAACTTCTGACTGAAATTATAATACCCTGCAAGGGTATAAAAAGCCTTTGAAAAATCAAGCTTTCATAATTTTCTTCATATTTTGGCTCACAGGATTTGTCCCACCATACCCGGTATTATAGAACAACGGATTTTTATTGTATTTTAAGTGTACAAAATTGTATTATTCTTGAACCGCCAGTTTTTGAGAAAATCGCATAACAGTGAGCTAACCTCGGGTTCTGCTCCATACGAAATAGGTCTGCAATAATTGTAAGTCCTATAACTCCAGTTTAAGAGTTTGTTCCGACATGCACGGTATATTGCCTTACAAGGAGAAGATAAATGAATATTTGGTGAAAATTTCATAAGCTTTAAACCGTCAGTTTTTGAGAAAATCGCATTACGGTGGGCGGTGTTTGTGGGCTGAAAACAAAGGCGCGAACTATGAAAATGGAACCAGATGTGAACCTGCAGAAAACGAGTTGCTGAACCAAACAACGGAACTATGACTAAAATACACTAGATTGGGAAACACTACCAATTTATAGAATTAAATATGCAATAAAATGATCGACCAACAAGCAAAATGGCCAATCTAAGCATTGTAGGTGTTTAATCAAAAGCCGTTCAGTAGTTCCGGAGAAATTTGTTATTTCCTACTTTCAAGTATTCTTGTATTAACCAGCCATATTGACCCTAACGCCTAACATAAAAAAAATTTCTGCAGCTTTCAGCGATTTTGTTCCAATATGCACGGTATCTCATTCGAAAGATAAAATTATTCTTTAATTTCGGATTAAATCTTAAAACAGATTTTGAGAAAATCAAGTGTTTACCTTTTCCGACCCCATTAATAAACACTGGTTCCACATCGACACGAGCCGCATGTGGCGGGCTCCATGCGATATTTTCGACGCTAAATTTTAAAACACTCTCAGCCGATAAGTTGTCTAATAAAAAATTGTCAACTGTTAAAGAGAGTTGGAAGAAAAAAAAATAAAAAAACTCAAAATAGGCTTATTTATTTATATTATATTTTATATGTTATATTTTGTATATATATTTTTCAGGACTAAGTACTGCCTGTGAATCGAATTTACATTACAAATTGATTCTAATGTTTCAATACAATTAGAACATTCCTACTCTAGTAAGGGTAACGTATTCAAAATAGAGGAAAACTTCAAAAATATTCTTATTAAAGCATTTCAACTAGGTACGATATTAACATATAATAAACATTTTTACGTGCTAAATTGTAAGACTCTGTTTGATTCTGTTCATTCATTCTATTCAAATAAATTTTTACATCATCTTAAACTAGATGACGTACTTACACTGCAGAACAAACAGTGGCTGTCTAACTTTGTATTAGACGCCGCTTTAACTGCTTTAATATTTAATCAAAATGACTACATACATTAATGTACCATGTCCACTTGATGAGAATGGTTTTCAGAATGACAAAATAATTAAGGAAGCTTATAATAACTCAGCTTATCATTTAATCCCTGTTACCAACAACATTTCAGTATATGCTTTGTAAATACTTTTAAACAAGAGTTTATATTTATAGATCCTTTTGGTGAAAAGTTTAAAATTTACTACAAAGACATGTTGGACCGAATAACTGGAATGAATTATACTTGCGTGTCTATAAAACATGTCATTCAACAAGACGATTATAATTGTGGCATTTTCATACTGCAGTTTGCAAAACGCTACATAGAAAATAAATTGCAGTTAACTTATTTGTTCAGAAAGGAGATTTTCCGCCTACTACCTTAGTGATTCCCTATCTGAAACTTGTCTGCATTGTGGTAAGTATATACCATTCGATGCTCTTGAATCTTGTTACACATGTGAACGAAATATTTGCGCTCAATGTGTTTGTGAAAATTATAAAAATAAATTCATAAATTGTCTAATGTGCAAAGCATCTTAGATAGTATTAAAAAAAAATTTAATTGTTAAACATAAATACAACAGCTTGGCATTGTCCGAGGAAAAAAATAAAAATAAATTTATAATTATACCCAAAAAAAAAAATATAAAAATATATATAACAAAAATAAAACAGCCCCTTGACATTGTACAAGGAAAACAATAAAAAGAAGCTCCTTGACATAGTACAAGGAAAAAATAATACAAATAAATAAAAATTGGATCAATTATAATCTTTTCCTATCTAATATAATTCAAATTACTTACAGTACTAAATTTTGTCCTTTTTTACATATAAAGTAAAATGTAATTTTTCTCCACATTTACCGATCGTTCGTATACTACACGATTTTTATGAAATTTAATTCAAAATTCTAAAAAAAAATAAAAAAACTCAGATCTTAAAGTAGATGTAGATATGTTAAAAAATGGTGACGTTTTTTTTTCTGAATATTCCTATCACAGCAATATTATTATTTTATTTATATTTATTTAGAAAGTTCTATTTCTGCTCCGGCTACTCCAGTTCCGGCTGCTCCTGCTGCTGCTGCCTCTCGAGAGCCGCAACAATGGCCTTAAATTTGTTTTTCAACAGAATAGCCTCTCTTAGCTGCTGATCCAGCTGATCGGACTCCGGCGTTGGCTGCTGCAGTGGCTGCTGCCGTTGCTGTTGCTGCGGCGTATTACCAGAAACTGCAGCCATCACCGCCTGCCGCACAAGCCATTGCTGGCCCAGTGTGCCTCGAAAATTATTCGCAACTTGATTAGCCACCGACGTCCGCATAGACCGGTTCAGGCCACCGATTCCTTGCCCACCGACACCATGGCCACCGGCAACTTGTCCACCGGCCCCGCGCCCGACCCCGACCTTGACCGCGACCTCGGCCGCGTCTTCCTCCAGCATTATAAACGAAAATACCATCTAAATAAAATATATATTTTTTTTTTCATGTAAAAAATTTTTATTTGGTGTTAACTAGTATGCTGTTACCGCTGAGGCAACTTAATCTAGTTACATATACTAAATAAAAATAAAATATAATAAAGTAATAAAAAGTCTGACACAATGTCTTACCTCGTCGGAGTTTTTCTTCAAATTGCGGGACTTCCGATAATTCCGAGCTGCCAGACTGTCGTTTCTGGCGGGATATTTACCGATAGGGCGTATGAGACGTTCCTATCGATATAGAACCAGTGTTTACGAATGGGGTCGAAAACAAAACCACTTGATTTTCTCAAAATCTGTCGGTTCAATCGAATTAAGATTAAATCCGAAATTAGAGAATAATTTTATCTTTCGAATGAGATACCTTGCATATTGGAACAAAATCGCTGAAAGCTGCAGGAATTTTTTAAATGTTAGCGTCGAAAATGTCATATGGCGTAGGGCACGTGGCGTTAGGGTCAATATGGCTGGTAAATACAAGAATACTTGAAAGTAGGAAATAGCAAATTTTATCTGAACTACTGAACGGCTTTTAATTAAACACCTACAATGCTTAGATTGGCCATTTTGCTTGTTGGTCGATCATTTTATGCATATTTAATTCTATAAATTGGTAGTGTTTCCCAATCTAGTATATTTTAGTCATAGTTCCGTTGTTTGGCTCAGCAACTCGTTTTCTGCAGGTTCACATCTGGTTCCATTTTCATAGTTCGCGCCTTTGTTTTCAGCCCACAAACACCGCCCACTGTAATGCGTTTTTCTTAAAAACTGACTTTTCAAAGCTTATGAAATTTTTACCAAATATTCATTTATCTTCTCCTTGTAAGTTGATATACCGTGCATATTGGAACAAACTCTTAAACTCGAGTTATAGGACTTTAAATTTTTGCTGACCTATTTCGTATGGAGCGGAACCCGAGGTTAGCTCACTTATATGCGATTTTCTCAAAATTTTACGGTTCAAGGATAATAAAATTGTGTACACTCGAAGTGCAATACAAATCCTACAATACAAATACAATTGTGGTTGTCTTTCACTTTACCAGCAGGTGTGTAAAGATATGTAGAACACTATAAAAAAGAACCGCACTAATATATGTCAGATAGTTCGCGAGCGATTAATTTATTAAAAAAAATTGGTAAAATTCCCCATAGAGCATTGCTACGTTTACATTATTCGGCTACACGTGAATTGCCTCCTTTATTTGAAGTTTGTGATGCAAACAAAAACAAATTTCATTTCAAACAAAATGAGTGAACCGGAGGAAAAAAGTTATTATGAGCAGGATCTGCGGAATGCTGTCCTCACAGTAGCATGTTTACAGTACGAGGAAGAAGAGCCCATGAAACTGTACAATGCAATAGCTGAGGATATTCCAGTGCCACCTCGTAAGAAGAACTGCCAATCCCTACGAGTCCGGGCGGTTGTAAGTAACAAAAAGTAATAATTCATGATGAATACTGCATATATCCTAAATTACAGCCGAGTTATGGTTGTTTTTGGGAACGGGATGTGCCCCAAAATTCCGATGCATTCTTTAAGGAAAGCTTTTGTGTTGAGCGAGAGCATTTTAACCATCACAAAAAAGGACACAAATTTTAGGAACACCATCTCATTAGCAAAGCTTATTGCTATAGCCTTGTACACGCTGGTAGCTTGGGCGGAGTACCGAACGATTGGCAGGTTTTTTGGTGTTTCATGCTCGATGGTTGGAAAAATGTTACCCGAATTTTGTATAGAAACATACCGGGTGTTGCTACAAAGTATTTGCCTCGTACGCAAGAGAAGGTGAAAGAGTGTGTCAAAGGATTTGACGTGCTTGGTTTTCCCCAATGCTTTGGTGCAGTAGGTAAGAAAATATCAAAAAACCTTTTAAAATGAAATAAAGTTAAAAGTTATCTTGCAGATGGAAGCCATATTGAGATTCATCCAAAAGCATCTGAAGCAGTTGACTATTACAACTATAAGCGTTGGTATTCAACTATGTTAATTGCATTGGTAGACCATAGGTAAGCATGATTAAAGCATTTTATTTTTTCTAATTTTCTTTTGGTATACTTACTCTCCAATAGGGGAGTCCAGGTCGATGCCACGATTCTCAACTATATGAGTCTTGCACTCCTGAAGCAGGTTGTGGACTTTATTCGATTCCAGGCTAACTCCAAGTCCTTGGGTGGAATTGATGTGCCTGGGGGATTCAGCATTCAGATTTTCCTCAACACTTATGAAGCCATACCCCTTTAATATAGATGCAAATGAGGACGAAAAATTCTTTAATTATGCCCTCTCTAAGGCAAGGAGAGTTGTTGAAAACGCATTCGGCCAACTGAAGTACCGTTTTCGCAGGATTGGCAAAGGACTAGATAATAGATGCGACAAAGTATCAAATATTTTCCTGACCTTTTGCGTTCTTCACAACTTTCTAAATGAAAACAATAGCGCTATTTTGAAGACCTGAAAAGACCTTAAAGAAAATCGACCACAACCTGAGCAAGCTAATTGTTCGAATGACAACGATGTCCACCCAGAAACCATTAGAAAAGCCATAACCGAATACATAAAAACAACTATGAAATTTAATTTAGAATTTGTTTCATTCCATCCATCCGTTCAAGTAGTTTCGAACGCCGCTCGCCCGATTCTTGAATGTTTTTAGCGATGTTTATGAGCGCATCTGTCCGTCGATTGGTCGCATCCGCCATAGCGGCTTCGAAAGGTGACATATCTGTTTTGCGACGCTTTTCATTCTGCGTGGATGTTAATGGAAAAGTGCGGCTATTGGAAAAGCACAAAAGCATCACAACCATTTACGGTAGATGAACTGGACACCCTATTGGACCTTTTAAAAATATTTTCCATTTGTGACTATATCACTATGTATCCCTATAACTTGTGGTCTTTTACACAATTTTAAGTCGATGAAGTCGAGCCTTAAGACCAGTGAGAGACAATATTTTAACAAGGCTGTCCAAATATGAAGAGCGTTCATAGCCGCGAATCGCTACATTGATTAATTAGCGCTTTAAAAGGCAGGGCTTCCGGTCTCCTTTCAACGCTGGGCATGCCGAAAAATTGTTAGAAAATGACTTAACAGTCTTAAAAAATTCCACAGATGATTCCGTAGTCCATGCTGTAGAGCCGCCACCACCACCTCTTGACCGCCAAACTCTTTCAATTTGTTAAAAAAAAGACAATATTATAAATTTGAAGCACTCGGATGAAAATGTAGATCCCCTAGAATACTGCAAGGTAACTATACAAATTCGCACTAACCATTGAAAGAAGCATAACTAAAGTTTTCTTAATTTCAGCATAAGGATTCTAATATAGAACATATTGTTTCTAAATTCTTATGTGCTCCCGCCACATCTACAGAGTCTGAGCGTATGCTCAGCAAGGTTCAGCACTGAACTGGTAAAATAGTTTTGATCTCTAATACTTTTACAAAGAAATGCAAGGATAGAATAATATTTTCGTTTATTTTTTAGTCAAATCATGTGACTTGAAGTTTCTTGTTTTGTTAGAGAGTTTATCTCCCATTTAGTTTCTTATATTTTTATTTTTAATTCGTACGTCACACTGAACTGGTAAAATAATTTTGATCTCTAATAATTTAAGTTACAGTTAAATTTAATGGCATTAAATATATAAATATATGAGAAATACATTCGAAATTGCTTTTAATTGTATTTTTTTAAGTGCCTTACTGAAATCAATACTATCGATAGTATTGAATGGTCGCTCTCAAAACGCCGAAAATATCGAATGGGATGAATACCTCGATGTACCTCGTTGAAATGAGGAAGTATTTACACCAGCTGAAAATGTGTGGAGCAAGGAAATATTTTATATATCAACTGCGAAATTGTATCAAGACCTCTTAGAAAACCTATTTTATTTAATAAGGGCTCGCGAAGCAACAAGTAATAATCCAACGATGTATGAATTTAACATCATAATGTTCAAAATGCTATCAATGAAAATATTAACATCCACATCAGTATCTGGTAATTGCGGTCCAGATGATGATACAGTTATAATAAATGTTATCCAGGACTGCAGCTTAAAAGAAATTTACAATGACGTAAAAACCGACAAAGCAGAAAGTACCGATTTCGATATGTTCTCAGATGAAGAGACGGAAATTGAGCACATTTTTGATATTGCAACTGGAAACAAATTTGATAGCAATACCTTGCGATATTTAGCAGGCTATATATTGTTCGGTTGTCGATGCCATCGGGTCCAGGAGTCTTTTCAAGGTTTAGCGCCTTTATTTGCAGCGTGACTTCTTGCGGCGTGGTGTGTCTAATGGGGCGCGCTGGCTGAATGGGAGCGCTTAAGAAGTTTGCAACTTCATCGCAGTGAGAAGCGTCTGGAAGTTTAAAAGGAGTGAAGGTGGCAGACAGATGTTCAGCGAAGGCGGTAGCTTTGTCAGAGTCGGTTTTAAGCCAGTGGCCACTGTGGCTCTGTATTGGAGATTGGACAAGCGGCTGTCTTTTGATTCCTCTCGTAAGCTTCCATATCGAAAAATCGCTGCAGTTGTCCGGGCAGCTCCCTCCAGCAGGGTATCGATGTTCTTTTGGCGTGTTTTCGCAAGCAGCCTTCGCAGTCTGTTGGTAACGCTGGATAACTGCTTAGTTGCAGGATCGCCTGACACAATGAATTGCCTTCTGAGATGCCTTTGCCGCAGTGAAAGCAGCACCTAGTGTCGTCTTTTCCAAGCTTGCACTCCATGGTAGGGTGGTGTTCTCCGCATTCTCTGCAGATATAGTGCCGTGTACAGTATGCTTTTGTGTGTCCGTAATCCTGACATCTATGGCATTGTACAGGACCGGATTGCTTGGGTGGCTTCTCCCAGGTCACTATGTGTTTACAAACAGCAGAGATGTTTTACTCATTATATTCTATGTGTTATTCTACTAGATTCTCTCTCACTCATATTGATACAACTTAGATTCATTATGTAAAATGAAATCACTTAACTAAATTCAATTCGAATACATTCGGTTTAAAGTAAGTTGTGAGTTGTGCAGATGTCTAATAGATATATATACGTAATCCTAACTCACTTTGCGTTTTCTTTGGGACTTCGTTGGGTTTTCTTCTTGCGGGTTTATTGATGAATTTGAACTATTTGAATTGATTATGTTTAGGGAAGAGAGTTCCCTCAAAGTTAAAGCTTCGACTTTCTTCTGCTATTTTCGATAAAAATCTTATAAACCTTTGACTTTCTTCTGCTATTTTCGATAAAAACCTTATAAATCTTGAATACAAAGTTAAAGCTTCGACTTTCTTCTGTTATTTTCGATAGAAACCTTATAAACCTTCGACTTTCTTCTGCTATTTTCGCTAAAAACCTTATAAACCTTCGACTTTCTTCTGCTATCTCTATAATATAAAAATGAATCGCAAAATGTGTTGGTAAGCGCATAACTCAACAACGCCTGGACCAATTTGGCCAAATCATTTTTTAAAATGTTTGTTGAAGTTCAAGGATGGTTTTTACGGCGAGAAAAAATAGAATTATTGCTGGAAAAATCCTAATAATAGCCCATTTCTTTTTCCCATACAAATGATTTGTAACTAAAACGTAGTCAATTTGAGCTTTATTGCTATGGTATAAAGTTCATATTAAATTACAAGCACTCACTGTTGTCTAAGCAATGTAGGTGTGTTCCTATCGTCAAAGATCATATCTATCAAAACAATGTGCGTGTGTGCGTTGGAGCACAGAATAGTTGGAGGAGTTTAATGTTGCGTTCCGAAACTCACGTTTCTTTTGTATTAGTTTCGGCACGCGAGATAAAATGCATCAGTTTCCACGTCATTACATCAGTCAAACAAAAATCGCGTTACCAACAGTGTTTTATTATTTTTAATATCCAAATCTTAATATATAAAAATCTCCTCTTACTATGTTTGTTCGCTATAGACTCCTAAACCGCTTAACAGATTTCGTTCAAATTTGCAGGCAATATGCAGATTGGTTTAACTTGAGAGATAGGATAGCTTAGATCTTTTTCATCATGGTATATTCGGCAGGACAAGGAGGCATCTTCTTTTTTTATGCACTCCTCCGAAACGGCTTTACCGATTCTCATGGGTAGGACTAAGAATCGGACAACATCTATTTTTTATCCGCACTATGCTGGCAGTTTCGGCAGGACAAGGAGGATTATTTTTTTTTTATTATGCATCATGTGGAACTGGCAAAACGATTCTTATTTTGCTACACCCTGCCGAGATACGATAGAAAATGGAATCGAATTGGCCGTTGCAAGGAATCTTCTTATTTTATGCACTCCTCCGAAAAAGTTTTAAAGATTCTCATGAAATTTAGTGTGCTTATTGAACCAAATCTTTATGCTTTGCTCGGGCTATTTTGTTGATGAGTTAGATCAAGTTTGCACAAAATTGGTCGAGCGGTTCTTCACGTATTACATATTTTGTAATAAATAATTTCAATAAATCGCATTTCGCCAGATTGTCTTTTCTATTATTGTCGTTTGTTATTCATAATTATTGTTGTGTGTTTATAAGTGGCGAGTCTCTAAATTCTCATTTTAAATACATTAGGAAGGTAAGGTGTTACTTTCAGCAAAATGCCACCGAATAGATCGAATCTCAACAACGTAAGCAGCAGAGTGGCACGACGCAGACGTTTCGAAAGAGCTCATCAGTTGCCAGAACAAGTCAATACAAGAAATAGAGCTCAAAGAATTAGGACAGCAGAAGGTCGTGCACAAGAATCCCAGAACAGCGTAGCGAACGTCTGCAACAGAATATTACGAGAATCAGGGCATCCCGAGATCGAAACATAGATATAGTACGAGCACAAGAACGACAAAGGCAGCGAAACAGTCGCTCATTAGTTCGTATATCATTCGTTCGTCTGGCTTTTGAATATGCACAAGATATTTCTTATACTGCGCATTCAAAAATTGCTATCGATGGAATGGACAAGGTATGTCAATATTGTCAAGCGTTGAAATTTCGGAATGAAACTGCCGGTATGTGCTGCGCAGCAGGAAAAGTCGTGCTGCACCTCTACCCGTTCCGCCAAAACCTTCTTGCTGGAAATTTAAATGACTCAAAATTATTTTTGCGTAAAATACGCAAATTTAATGTGGTCCTGTTGCCCCGAATTCCAATGATACCATCAGATTCTACCATACCTTTTAATCGGCTACAGTTTCCAATTCGTTTAGCTTTTGCCATGACAATAAATAAGTCTCAAGGCCAAACAATGTCCATATGTGGTTTGGATTTGGAAAATCCATGTTTTTCCCATGGGCAACTATATGTTGCATGTTCACGTGTTGGGAAACCGTCAAATCGATTTATGTAAGCTAAAGACAGGTTAACCAAAATTATTTATTTTTTTTATATAAAACTACCAAATGCTTTAGAGCAGATTTTAACTTGTTGGAAGAGCATTAGAAGCGTCGGCCTACCGCTCATCTGTGTTATTACATATGTTGAGGTGTTTATAATCTTATTAATTTATAAATGTTCCAACTTATTTTAGAAAAGGGTATTCATTTTGCTTTTGACACATATTTTTTCCAAGGTGACCTATCAAGTTTCAAGTCCACTCCTGATTTGGCATCTTTCATAAAACTAAACACAGCATTCTCCTTTGCGGCTTTTCCCTTTGCTTCGTCCCACTTTCCAAACAAATCTTCATTTGCCAAATTGAGGCTATGTCCTATAAATTGAAATCGTAAAAAGTGATATTTTTAAGTACATTTATTTGAACAAGAATTTATTAGTCTAGAAAATGCAATTCATCTTGTGGATGGACTCTTCTGGACTCACTTTAAAACCTTAATGGAACATGAGACTTCATCCAAAATATTGTAGATGGCTTTTTATTTAGGTTTTTTTTTATTTATTTATTTATTCACTTTTCTTGTTTCTTTAGTTGTGTTTTTTTTTCTTGTCTTCTGTTTGTTTCTTTTTAGTTCACAATACTAGAACGTCTTCTCTTATTCCTTGTCGCAAAGTTAGTGATCTGCCGCTCGCAGGCAGCAACCAACCCCCCGTTTCTACCAACCAGTCGCTCTCTCTCTCTGAGAGAGCACCTAGCACTTAGCCACACAGATTGAAATTCATTTTAAAAATTGTAGTAATATTGTTTAGTTTTTCACTTTCGACCTCTTAAATTTGCAAAGAACACGTAATATTTCAGGCGCCTGTGCTTAACAAATGCGACAGCTGTGTGTATCAGTTGATTCCTTTGTTGTGGCGCCCTCTATAACAATTTCTGTTATGCAACACCAAAGATTGGTCTATTGTGAATGCATTACAATAAAACTTTTTTGATTTTTCCGATATTCAGAAAATGGTTTTTGGCATAAGAAGTTTTTAACACAAATATTAGGATCGATCATATTTTTGCATATGTACATATATGTACATGCAACAGGACTAACGAAACGTTAGCCTATCCCAAATGCACATAACGGATAACACACGGATGTAAATAAAGAAAACTTACTTTATTTTTGAGAACTTTCCGTTCACTTCATGTTTCCAGGAAATAAAAACGATTTCTTCAGCAGCAAAAATCGGAATTATATAAATTAAAAGCATTTAAATTATTTAATTTTTTAAATTTTGGCGAAAAGTTGCTGCAACTGCTGTCGTTTAAGTCTTCTCGCGGTAATACTTTTTTGGAAAGTTACCAGATCAACAAAAAGTTGAAGATGCCATTTCAATTGAATTATGCACATAGAAGTGAAAAGCTTAATTTTGATTTCTGCATTCTGGCTTAGATATATATATGTACATATACATATACATTTGTATATAATGTAATGTACAGTTAGTACTGTAACTGTAATAAATAATAATGAATAAATAATAACAAACTTTTGGTTTTTATTATTTTTTTGTTTGTTTCTTTCATTGGTTCTGCTGTTGTTCTGCTTGCTCCTCTGGTTGGTGCTGCCCCATGAAAACGCCCGCCATTAGGGCCTTTATATTATCCCTTTATTCGGGCGGAAGGGCATCCAGAGCCTTCACCAGCTGTTGCTCCGCCTGCTGCTGCTGCTCCACCTGCCGCTGCTCTCGTTGTTGCTGTGGCTGCGGACGGAGTGCCTCCATTATTGCCTGCCGCATCTGCCGTTGTTGCAATGTGCAAAGCAGGCACATGCCGCGCAGCTTTGTGGGCGATCGCCACCCTATGCTGGTGGTTAAGCCCAAGGCCACCTCGCATTGGCAAGCCAGCACCGCCACGCCCACGATGGCCGCCGTGTCCGCCACGTCCTCGCGGTCCTGCCCGCCCGCGAGGTCCGCCTCGGCCATTAAAGAAATTATAAAAGTTATAGCTCATTTAAATTTAAAAAAAAATTAAATAAAAATTAAACTATTAAGAAGCTTAAAAAAAAAAATTGCTTATCTTGTTGACGGTTTAGCTCGAATTGGCGGATTTTCGATTACACTGCGCTACCGATAGGCCATGCGAGGCACGGCACCACTATCGATATAAAGTCAGTGCTTACCAATCGAATTATAAAAGAGATTTTAATAAAATTTAATTTGAAAAATCCGAATTAATTTTTCCTTTTGTTTGGTATACCGTGCATGCTGGTACATCATCTGAAAGAGTAGCAATAATTAATCCCTCATATTTATTCCCACCAACTCTTTGAACGCTTAACATGGGTTCAATGGCGGGCTGAACCACTGGTTCACGACCGGCTCCCGGCCGGTTCCAGCTCTGGAGTTCGCGCCTTCCCTAACAGCAATTTTGAACGCATAACTGTATGGCTCTCAAAATCTGTCGATAAGATTTTAATGAATTTTCACCGAATGATTTTTAATCGATCCCCAATATGCCCCTAAACCGTCCATATTGGTACATCCTCTGAGTTCTACGTTATATGACCTTTAAATATTGCTGCCCGTTTTTTTATGGAGGGGTTTCATAGGTTTGGTCACTGTTAAGCGATTTTCTCAAAAACTGTCGATACCATTTCAATGAAACTTTCTGACATAATACTTGAGTAGGAGCTCCGTAACCTGATTGACCGGTTTTAAAAAAGTCTTAAAATTAATAAAAATAGTCGACAAAATTTTTCAGTTTTAATTTCTTGTGATATATATTTTCTTTTTAATTTTTTCATAGTTTGGTTTCAAGCTTAATAATGTATGTATAACATAAAAACATTAAATAAGAATATCAATCTTTAAATTATTTTTATATAAAAACAAAAAATTCATATTTCCTACTTTAAGAAAGAAATAATATTAAAGCTGTCCTGCCACTATTAAAAAAAAGTATTGCCTTTGAATAAGAATTACGTTGACTTTGTTGGTTCTTTTTTTTATATTTGAGGATACAAATTTTAGAAGAGATTCTTCTGCGATTTAAGTATCTGGTGGTTCTCCTCCGATGTCTTGAGCATTTTCATTTTCTACAGCATCTTCGCCAGCAAATTTTTTCTAAATATATGAAGCAAGCGTTTCTTCGAGTAATTTTGCAGCTCGATCCGCATTATATGGAGAGCGAAAACCTTATTTTTTGGACCTTGGATCCAATAAGGTTGCGAGTCTAGTTGTGGACCTCACTTTAAAGGGATAAAGCCTTTCCTTTGTTTTTTTTTTTTGCAAGAACAAGCATACATTTTTACCATAAAGTGTGTTAAGTTTATCATGTTGTTCAATTAGGCCTTGAACCAATCTGTTCGAAAGAGGAACAATTGACGATAAACAATAACTTTGGCACTAGAAGAGCATTGCGTTGTTACATAATCAAATGGTGCGAGAAGACAAGACAATATCGTCTGCAGTCAGTGGATCAGGTGCAACCATAGTTGACCCTCGAAGTCCATACATCCATAGGCACACTGGTCAACCTTGCTTAGGATTTTATGTAGCTTGGATTTCAGATCATCATAAATACTATTTAGCTGTACATTTTGCAACGTATTCCGGGATGAGTCTAAAAAACGAACAAAGTTACGGATACCTCCTCCACAATTAAGAAGGGTTGGACGTCTGTTGCGATCATTTTTTTTAAAGCTTGATCCAAATTCTGCTTGCGAACAGATGAAGTGTCGTAATGATCATCAGCTTTAAAGAATTTGCAGATCGAGTTTGCTGGCTTCTCACAAAAATTGTGCGAGGGATGAGCACGCCTTAAATGGTCCATAAGATTGGAAGTACCTCCACTTGTCTTATACTGTTTGTCACAATGCCGACACAGAGCTTGCTTTCCATTATTGCTTTATTTTAAATGGTCCCAAACCATGCTGCCAGTCAACTTACGTTTTTTTAATGTATTCGGGAGCTCAACACTGCTGTTGCTCAATATATTTTCTTTATCCATGGCGTCTGTAAGCTGCACGTGTTAGGAAAAAAAAATATATCAGTAAAGGTTCACTAAACATTGCAAATCTTACTTACTTTTAAACTGCTCAAGACGGGCAGCGCTAAAGAACCACCAGATTTACCTTCCACCGTCGAACGAACCCAAGATTTATTTCATAAACTCAATTCCAATTGCTTAACACCACGTTGCTTTGAGATCAAAAGAAAAGTAGTTGGGAGAAAAATATAGAGACGATACTACCGCGATTGTTTTCAAACTACCGATAGTGGAAGCTGAATCCAAACCATCGGTACTGTCGATAGTACCACCGGTATTATGAGGTAGCTAATGGTAAGTTTATACAATCCTGGGAAAGTGTCTATTTGAGACAGCCAAAACGTGAGAGGATCACTTTCCCAGGAAGCCAATGGCAGGGTAAAATATAATTTTATTTCCTGATTTTCCGGTACTTTGAATTGGGCATCTCTTGTGTGTCGTGTCGCTACTGATCTATTATGAGCTTCTATAAATTCTTCGTTTTTAGAGTCAGTATTGCCTTCATCGGTCTCGAACGGAATGATCAGCGAGTTCTGCATTAAATCAATTAAAAGGGACTTTCGTTTATACATATTAAGTTTTATCTAAATAAAGTTAAGCTGCTATTGTCCAGATTTTTTTTTAGATAAGTAAAAGGGGCAATCGAAGGTGTGTTAGTGACTTTTAAAACATAATTTTACGTACTTTAAAATAATATCCTTAACGGCTTCACCAGCAGTGAAGGGCGAGAGGTATAGCGTGGGTCCTACAACGTCTTGACAAATATACATCTCATTAACTTTAGGCATATCTAGTAAACCTTTAACAGAACTTGATCGATTTATTAGGACAATTGCCACTTTATTTGAAAGATCTAAAAAGGAAATAAGCATGTCGAGACAGGAATTCCATCTGGTGTCAACACTTCGCACGAGTGTATTAATTCGACCTTCTGCAATTCTTCGTCTTCCTCTAATTTACGCAGCATGTCCATTGCTACTGGGATGTGCTCAAAATTAGTTACAATTCTTTTTACCTTGTCTAATTCTTTGGAGAAGGACTCAATGTCTTTCACGGCATTACCGACTACCAAGTGAATGGTATGAGCAAAACAAGAAACGTGTCTGCCTAGCTCCAAGAATATATTTGAATATATTTGTTATTGGCATTATCGGTTTTAAGTGATCTCCACTTACACTCAACACTCTCTGCGTACACCCCGAAAAATGTCAAATTCAAGCTTTAAACAATTTCAGCTTAATTTTTGTTCACATAAACTTTAATAATTTATCTTCAATGACGTATTTTTGTAGAATTTTTGTTCCAAGTTTTGACCTAAAATGTTTATGTAGGCACCTTGGTACATAACAGTCAATAAAAGTTAAATTTCCCACGCCGTTTGCTGCCACACACCCCCACACCACAATGCCGTGCTTTACCGTGCCAACTAAATTTTTCTTGATTCCAAAAACGCAAAATTTACTTTCATCGAAAAATATAACCTTGTTCTAGAAATCTGTTGGCTTGGAAATGTGCTCATTTGGGAAAGTAAGGCGCTTTTGCATATTGACCTCCGATATCAGAGGATTTTGCGGGCGACTCTACTATGGTATCCAGTCTTTTTTATGGCACGGCGTACAGTATCGTCGGAATCTGTTTTGGTAAAACTTTCCTCAATATGAAGCTGTGCCTGGTGAGCTGTAAACCTTGGATTAAGGATTTACAGATTTAATAATAGACTTCTGTTCGTTGTCCGTTAATAATGCTGGACGGCCAGATCGGGCCTTTGTCAAGATACTGCCTGTCGAGTTGTAAATATTAATCACTTTTTGGATAGAGCTGTGAGATCCGCCAACTAGAGCACCAATTTGACGATAAAATTTCCCTTACAGGAAATGTTTTATTATGGTTTTCTGCTCATCAACGGGAATTTCTTTGCCTTTTTGTTCCATGTTGAAATTCTCCGAAAAATGTTGCCAAAGTACGGCAAAGTGGAAAAGATTGCCAAAACTAAACTTATCGTTAATCGATAAGTTCGCATTCCACGAAATTTCAAACAGCTTTACGCAGAGTTTTGCATGTGCATTTATTCATAGGGTTAAGTTTAAAATTAAAAATAAATGGATTCAATAAAAAAAACAAGAAAGGAAGTTAACTTCGGCACGCCGAAGTTTGTATACCCTTGCAGTTTCCAATTGTATAAATTATAATGTATCCCAATATACATAATATAATATGAACTACTTTCATATACATAAAATTTTTACAGTTTTACATTTTTTTACATTTTTTCACATTTATACATGTAAAGTAAAATGTAATTTTTCTCCACGTTTACCGATCGTTTGTATGGCAGCTATATGATATAGTCGTCCGATTCTTATAAAATTAAATCTAAAAATCTGAAACAATATAGAGAGCTTATAACCGAGAGTTGATCAAGATATGTTAAAAAACAGTGAAGTTATAATTTTTTTTCAACAAATTTACGGATCGGTTGTATGGCAGCTATATGATATAGTTGACCGATCCGGCTCGTTCCGACTTATGTACGAGTGAGTGTATATAGAAGACTATCTACATACATGGCTAGATCGACTCTGCTGTTGATGCTGAAGAATGTATACTTTATAGGGTCGGAGATGACTACTTCACTGCGTTGCAAACTTCTGACTAAAATTATAAGAATATATACTTTATAGGGTCGGAGATGACTCCTTCACTGCGTTGCAAACTTCTGACTGAAATTATAATACTCTGCA
>VNJS01007423.1:0-39779 GCA_008042575.1 Drosophila watanabei
GGCATGGACGACGTGGCCGCGCCCGGCTCGGATGCCTCTGCGGCTAGTTGGGAAGCGCCGCCGGTCGACGGGGCGTTCCCTAGGCCATCTCCCACGCGGGCAGTGATCTCGGCCAGGAGCCGGCGCCCGGACGACGGGGCTGCCCCTGCCGACCTGCTGCCACGCCCCGTGATCCTTTACGGGTCGTTCCCACACCACAACCCTGCCTATGTTACCCAAATCCCGGCCAAACGGCTCCCTTCCTGCCTGTCCCCGCAAAAATAAATATTTTTCTGTGGAGGATCCTGGTCTGACTGAGTATTTATCCTGGCCCGTGATTAGCATCCTTACAACACTAAGGTTATGCTTCGTCGAATCGACGACACCAATTTTAAAATAAGTATAACTTTTAAAGTATAAAAAAAAAATTGTAAATATTTTTTTGACATCGTTTTATTTATATTTTTAACAACTCAAAATAAAAATATTATCTCAGTTTCTTAATTATAATGTACTTAAAAACTAAAAAATAATCAACAACCTTTTTTTATTTTTTTTTTTTAAATGGCCGCATTTTCTTTGGCTGAATTATGAAACAAAAATCACAAATCGTTGCATTATTTCAGTCGCATCATAATATTAAGACTTAAAACTAAAAAGTGAAGTATAGTTTGATACAAAAAATTATTTTTTTATACAAGAGGCGCAAAGATCAGTTTTGTGTTCTCCACTAAGGCTTTTTTCGCATGTTGTTTTAGTAATATGTGGCTTAAAGAAGCAAAAAGGGCACTTTAAATTTAATCTGGAACGGTTTTAATCATTATTTATATTTTGTTTAACAAATAAGACGTTTGAGGCATTTTCCCGAGTTAAAGAGAGAGGAGTAACTAGACTTAGCCTAGAAGAACTTAGTTATTTAATTATTTCGCCCAAAATTGGATATTTTCACCGAAATCTTCAGTATTCCCATCAGATTCGTCCTCTTCAAGAAGGTTTTCAGTCGAAATCTTGTCTAAGCCATTGCCTTTACTTATTTACTAGGCCAATATTCTGCACAAGAATATATGAAACATTACCAAAAAGTCACACTAAAGTTATGCTTCGTCGTTTCGACGACGCGAATTTTCAGAAATCATACTTCCACTTAACTGTCGGACTTGTACTTTTGCATAATGCTGTATCTCAGCAAGGACTACAGCTGTACGAAAATCCAGAAAAAATAACCAAAAAATAAATGAAATAATCACTCATATGTGACTATGCGTCGTCGAATCGACGAAGCATAGCCATCTAGGGTTAAATAAAAATTTATCAAATAATTCTTTTTTAATATTTTTCGATAACAACGATATTATTACATTACGGAGATTAATCAAAGCTCAAGATATATTACGATTATAAAGTTAAGATCGTTATACATCAAAATTTTATTAATTTCCTTAACTTTCCTATGATATAATATTGCTTTCAAGGGTGAATAAACTGTAGGAATATATCCTTAAATAATAATAACAACTGAGCCTGGTACTCCTTTTTGCACACAGATGTTCCTTAACCCAGACTGTCTGGCTTTTTGTCCAAGAACAGGATTCGCGCCGAAAGGATTCGGGATTCGTTCAAATTCGGGTTTTCACTCTCAAGTTCGCACATTGTGTTTTCTTCGCTTTTGTTTTGGTTCTCGTTTCTACACTCCGGCCACGCCCCTCTGGGGCGGCGCACACACTGACTCATCGCGACGCGACGGCGGTTTCTGCCGCGAGTCTCAACTGTACTTGGCCGCGCGACGCCATAAATTAAAATTATGTTGTAAGCACACACACACACACACACACACAGCCGGCACACATGCGCACACGCACCGCAAAAAAAAGAAGGAAAAAAAAATAAAAGAAAACACACACAACACACGCACACACTCTTAAGAAGACAAGAGACGCGGCTTTGAATGCGAGTCCGGTTCGTTGGCAAAAAAAAAAATACAAGAAAAAGAAAAGGAAAGGAAAAGAATAATAAAGAAAAGAAATGCAAACACAACAGAAAGCAAAACCAAAACAAGCTGCGAAAACAAGAAACCGAATAGACAAAAGCTTTGATACCCTAACAAAATATATTTTAATTGCAAATGAATAGTAATAAAAATAAAACGTTATAAAAATAAAAATTAATAAAATAAAAAGTAATAAAGTTACGTTTATTTAAGGTAATTTAATAACAAGCAATACCCTAACAAATATATTGTAACTGCAAATAAAAAGTATGTTTAAAAAAAATGTAAGTATATTAAAAGAAACCTTACGTTTATTTAAAGAAATTAATAAAAAACAAAACCCTAAAAAATATATAATGATTGCAAATATACTTTTTAATTCTGTTTTTTAGAAAATGTTAAAATATATTAAAGAAAACCTTATGTTTATTTGAGGCAATTTAATAAAAGAACTAAGAATAACGCTAACTTCGACACTCCGAAGTTTGTTTACACTTGCAATTTGTACCATAATTAATTTATTTTTATCAAAACCTTTTTTGGTTTTCGAGGTATCTTTTAAGTTTATTTAAAATATTTTCCATATCTTTCTGGCGGATTTCACAACACCTATGTAGATATATGGAAAAATGTCGACATAAGTTCAAAAGACGTTAACTTAGTACCGTAAATAATTTTTTTAAAGACTGATTTCAGAGGGCAGGAAAGGTACATTAAAATGCAGTAGCGCTCGCTTTGAAACAAATTCGTATTATTGAATATTATAAAATAATAATAATATTTCTAGGCTAAAATATCTCGAAAACCTGACCTATAAAACATTTTTTAAAACGAAATTCAAATTCAATGCATCGAAAACATTCGGGAAAGTATATTCCGGTTCTTAATTCAATTTTTTTATATTTCTTTTGGACTGAACTATTTTTTAAAAAATAAACAACAAAACTTTGAAGCATAATCTATGTATGTATACAATTTTTTATAGATTTGACAAAGATCTAAATATTTTTATAGATATAACTCTATCAGCATAGATATTTATCTATTAAATAATAATATTAATAGAAAAAATTAAATTAAATATATAAATATTGTATTAATACTTGTTAAAATTATTTTGAAAGATCTGATGTAAAAGATTTAAAAACCCAGCTAGGATAACGCATAGTCCACCGATAAGGAAGTGTGCAAAACAAGCAAAAGCAGATCAAAGAGAAGAAGAAGACGGACAACAGAAACGAGAAAAGCAACAAAAACAACAACATTAGCGGCAACGTCGCGTCGCTGGAAATTGCAGCTTGCAACATTAACATGTTTTATGTGCCACAGATCCGATCCGATCCGAACCAAAGTTGAGGTTTATGTGGCACCGAAAGAAAAGATTAGATCACAGATTACAAAGAAGAGATTTTAAAGGATTTTTTTTGGGGGTTTTATTTATTTTATTTTTATAAAATTTAAATATTCATTATTTTTGTAATTTTATCACAAAGAAGAGATACTAAAGATTTCTTTTAGGGTTTTTATTTGTTTATTTGCTTTATTATTATAATATATTATAAATATATATTATTATTGTGATTATTCAGGCTTAGAAATGTAAAATATATATTACTTATTATAAAATATAAAATATAAAAATATAAAATATATATTACCTTTTATAAGGTATATATATTATAAGAGAGATATTATACAAATAATAAGATTACTGATCACACAGATGAAATATTTAAAATATAATTTTATTTAATTGAAATCTATAAAAGAGAGCAATAAATTGATTATATAATTACAATAATAACAAGTTAGGTAGATGTATAAATTCTATAAGAGTGCATGTCTAATACATATTAATATTTAAATATTATATATAATACATTTATATTATTATTATTATTAGGTAGATATTTTCATTTAATGCTAGTTTATGGTTAAAACTATTTGTTAAGAAAGGGAAGATATATTTATGTTTTAGGTATAAAAATAGATATAGATAGGTGTAGGTATTTTTAAATATATATTTTTTAAATATTTAACAAATATTTATTTATATATAAATTTTTGTAACCATTTTAAGTTTATTTAAAAGTTCAATTTAATGTAATTATTTTAATAATATAATATAAATAATAATATTCTGAGCAACAAATGTTTATAAGAAACCAAAACATATCTTGAAACTTATTTTTTTATTATGTATTATATATTATATATATATTTTCTCCCAGTGTTTTTGAGGCTGATAAAGCTTCGGACTCAATCCAGAGCGATCTGTGAGCACTTTGGTTGCCTCTGATCTGCGTACGAAAGCTATTTAGTCTCGACGGAGGACACGAGGGGGTCAAGGGAGTGGGCCGGGTTTTCCCTTTCATAAAGAGGAAGTCGACTGGCGGACTGGTCTCTCTCTCTCCTGCGGAAGGAAGTCGCGCCTGAAGAGAAGTGTATATAATATAGATTTCGTATTTCGCATGAATGCAAATTGCTGCAGAAATGTTATTGAACTTTGGCACAGGCAGAGAGAGAGAGAAAGAGAGAGAGAGAGGAAGCGGGTTGTCCTCCCAGCGAGATGGTGGAATTTAGGAGGACATATGCCTTGGAATCTCTTCCATGTGTTGGCAATAACTGGGCTTCCTTTTTTTTTCAAAGTGTTGCTCCTGCTGACACGCCTACAAGTGTCTGGCTGTAAGTACAGTGAGAAAAAAGTGGATTATTATTTAAATCACTTTAATAATGAGTTGGGCATTATGAAATTTATGGTTATTAAAATTAAGTAAAGGGTTTGTAATGGTAGAAAAAATCCAGGTTTAATGTGCTTTAAGTTTTTTTTCGGTCTAAAAAATCTTTAAAAACTTTTTGTTAAAATTTATCTTTTGTTTGAAGAAACAAAGATACAACACTCTACTTTCATGTCTTATTGTTTTTGTAGCATATTTCTTATTAATTTATTACAGACAATTTTTATATTTAAGTATTTTTATTTTTTAAAATAAAATAAGGGGTTTGTAATAGTATAAAAAACAAAGTCTTATATGCTTAAGGGTTTTTTTTTTCTGTCTAAAAAATCTCTTTATACTTTTTGTAAAAAATTTCCCATCGTTTGAAAGAATCTAAGATATATCATTATACTTTCATGCTTTATTTTGTTGTAATATTTTTCTCTTTAATTATTTACAGAATATTTTTATACTTGTATATATGTATATATTTTTTTAAATTGAATAATGAGTTTGTAATGGTAGAAAAAAATAAAAGTTTAATATGTTTTAAGGCTTTTTCTGTCTGAAAAACCTCTTTATACTTTTTGTAAAAAATTTTCCATCGTTTGAACCAATTTAAGATATATTTTTATACTTTCATGCTTTTTTATGTAGATTACTTCTCACTAATTAATTACAGAATATTTTTATCCTTGTATAATTTTCTTTTTATAATTAACTTAAGGGGTTTGTAATGGTAAGAAAAAATTACCGTTTAATGTGCTTTAAGTTTTTTTTCTGTCTGAAAAATCTTTGGAAATTTTATGTTAAAATTTATTATTTGTTTGAAGAACTTAAATATATATCATTATACTATCATGCTTTATTTTTTTGAAGAATATTTCTTTTTAATTACAGAATATTTTATACTTGTAAATATTTCACTTTTAAAATGAAATAAGAGGTTTAAAATGGTACAAAAAATCAAAGAAATAATATGTTTTATGAATTTTTTTCGGTCTGAAAATCTTTTTATAAATTTTGAAACTATTTCCTCATCGTTTAAACAACTTTAAGATACAACATTCTACTTTCATGCTTTATTTTTCTGTACAATATTTCTTATTAGTTAATTACACAATATTTTCATCCTTATATATTTTTCTTCTAGTGAAAAACGCTTTTTTTTCTTAATTGCTTTATATTCAAACTCTGGGAAATTGGAGTGGGAAACGGATCCTTTTTCCCTTATTTATTGCAAACAAATGACATCTTCGAGTGGCGCGGCAAGTATCCACTTACAGGGCATCCAATTGCCGTCGCAATTGTTTGTGCCTTCGACAATATGGCCCGAAAGTCATTGAGAAGTCACAGGCGATTTGATCTTTACGATCGCTCCGTACTTATATAGTACTATATATGCATTTATTTATGGCATGTAGTGTTGTGCGGGCTGCGGATCTCGGGTTTATCGGGATGGTGGTGTTAGTAGGTAAGAATTTTATGACGGGAAAATGGGATTTTTCGGAGGAAAATTTTGGACAAAAATCAGCAAAATACAACGATTAGATGGGATTAGCTGAAGGTATTATTTATTATATTTTCTTAGAGAGATTTATGTTTATTTTTGATAATAGATACTATGCGGGAGGGATGTGTAAGGATCTTGATTAAAATCTATGATTTAATTATTGTGTTTAAATATATTTTATAAATATTTACTATATTCTGTGATGTAGATTCCATGAACCATTATTTTCTCATTCATTTCATATCATTTTATTAAATTTTGATTATGATAGATTCATGTTCAGAGATTTATTTGATTTAAAATAAATGACTAATAAAATTTTATGATTTATATTCTATACTTCCATATAAATCCCATAAAAATCCTAGTATCCTAGCATTATTTTTCTAGCTCAGAGAGATTATTATTAAATTCCGATTATGATAAATTCGTGTTTATAGATCATAACTAAAACCTATTTGATTATAAATAATTTTCTAATAAAATACTATACCATATATTTTATACTTTCATATAAATCCCATAAAATCCTATATATTTAGATACTTTTAAATTTACAAATAAAATACTATACCATATATTTTATACTTCCATATAAATCCCATAAAAAACCTATATTTTTAAATTACTTGTAAATTTCTAATAATATTCTATACCATATATTTTTTACTTCAATATAAATCCCATTAAAACCCTATCTTTTGAGTTAATTCCAAATTTTAAAGGATCTAAATTACCTAAATACAAATTACACAAAATAATAAAGCTAAATAAAGTAATCCCTGAGAACTCATTGAAACTCATTACAAATTAAAATGTCCAACCGTAAAGGGCAGCCCCCCACAAAGTACCCCAAGTACAGCGCTTCCCATTGCCATAAGGACACGAACATGAACATGAAAACGAGACGTTGGAAAATGAAACTGAAAATGAAATGAAAACGATGTGTGTACGTTGTGGCATTGCCATTACACATGTAAATCGGGCTATTTGGACCCCGTAACCCCATGTGACATATAACCCGAGACCGGCAAATCCACAAATTTATATGTAAACGATCTTTTGGTATGGAATGGAATGGGGGGAAAAACTGATCAACATGCATAATTACCAAGCCCAGAACCGAAATTTTCCATGGGTAACGTGTGAACCAAGAACTGGATCTTCTGGGGAGTGTGTGTGTGTGTGTGTTTGAGTGTGTGTTTTTCTATGGGGACGGGGGACGACAGTCCACCGATAATGTCGAGTAGGGAGAACCGTTGACAACCGCTCGGAGATTATGAAAATCTTTGGTCATTGGGTTACGGTAACGGGCAAGGGCAGGGGGAGAAGTGAACTAAGACAACGACCGATCGGGGGTTAGTTTTTCGTATTAACATAATCGATGGGGTACAGTGGAAGATCGATAGAGTGAACGTCATATGAAATGATGAAAAAGATAGTAAATAGTGTTTTTTTTTTGGAAAACTTTAGTTATAATGTTAGACTTTTTAAGGATTACATAAAACGAAAAGAAAGAAAATAGTTTTCTTTTCTTTGTTCTAGAAAACTTAAGAATAATGTTAAAATATTTAAGGGTTACATAAAGTGAAGAGTGAACAACTTAATGAACGCTGAGTGAACAACTGGAAGAGTAACTGGATGGGAAAACGCAATGAACTACTTGATGAACTCCAAAGTGAACAACCAAGTGAACAAGCAAGTAAAAAAGAAAGTGAACTACTAAACTTATATTAAGTGAACACAACCAAGTGAATGCTTGAGTAAATACCTAAATGAATACCTGAGTAAATACCTAAGTGAATATCTGAATGAATTCCGGAATGAATACCTGAGTGAACTGAGTGAACACCTACAAAAACAACTAAATAAGCAACTGATTTAAAAAAAAAAATACATAATTTCGTAAATATATTTTCTAAAAAACTACAAAATAAATAATAAAAATAAAATAAATAAATATAAATATAAAAAAATAAAATCAACTGTTTTAAAACCTCCATAACATAATTTCCTAAATATATTTTAAACCACTTAAAAATAACCCGATTTATAACATCCACAAAATCTTTGTTTGTTTCCAAAGTTTTAATTTCTTGATACATTTTTTAAAAATATTTAAAACCCTCAACAAAATTTTGTTTTTGCTTTTATTCCTTGACCTAAAATAATCTTTCAAAACACACAAGTTCACTTCAACGATAACTCACTGTATTTCCTAGGGGTTCCATTTAGTATCTAAGCCAAGGCACGGACACACAGACAATTACTTAGTTGTGATACTTGAATGCACTTACGGAAAGGAAAATCTCCAATCAGCAGCCACCGACCCCCTACTGATGAGAGCGTTGTCTCTTCGATTTTTGTATTTTTTTTTACGGTCCCGAAAAAAGAGTAGGAGAAGGAGATACTGAGACCGAGACGGAGACCGATGAGAGACCTGATATTCGAGTCGGGATCGGGGATCGGGGATCGGGGTGGGGGTCGAGCTGCTCGGTTCCTTCGTTCAATGAAGTGGCAAAAGCGACGTGAAACGTTTTCCAAAAAGGATAATAACACCGAACCGGCGAGCACTAGCGCATATCAATGGAAGGAAGCGTTTAACGCTAAACACTTGAAATGCCAACCCAAAAAAGAGAGAAAAAATAAAATCAAAGAAAGAAAAAGAGAGAGAGAAATAATAATACAAACCGAGAAAATACAGAAAATAAAGGCATGTCTTATCTGCTCGAACATAAAGTGCCAAAAATTATGGCAAAAGGAAATCGGACGTATTGCCTGTCAAGAGAGTCAAGAGGCGACGTGAGATCTTGGGTTCCTTTTTTTAATATATATATATATTTTTGGTAATGTTTAGGATTTGACTTCGGTTCCGGAATGGCAGTACAAGTGGCACTATAATGGCCCAAAATCTGGTAATCATAATTTATAGGGATATTGGGGGGAATAATATCAGAATAAAAAAGTAAACACAAAGTTACATATTTCAGAAGTTATGATAATTATTTAAATATAACTAATCCTTCTAGTTAAATTTTAATTAAATTACAAAAAAACCTTTTAAAGATGAAATCGTTTGCAGATGTTAACAGGAGAACTTCCGGGAAGGTTTTATTTATTTAAAAATAATATTAAAGCTCATCCAAGTTTAATATAAATTATAAAAAATATCAAACATATCCTTCAAAATATAAAATAAATTCAAGGCGGTAATTTTTTATTAAATGTTATTTTTTTTTAATTTTCTATTTTGATAAATTATTTATTATTTTTTTTTTCAAAGTATTAAATTAAAATCGAGAGAAAAATGTTAATTTTCTTTGAATTATTTTTAAAACATGTGTCTGGCGCCATCTGCTGGAAAATGTTGTCAATTGCGATCTTGTAAAACGATTTGGCAGCACTGTTTTCAGTCAGCAAGCTGCAATTTTACATGGCCAGGTGTCGCTATAGCAGCCATTGAATGTAAGTAACGTGTAAAATTAATGTAAATACAAAAATTAAGAGAACTTGTCGTTTTTTTTTTATCTTCTAAAATATATACATTCACATTAAAACGTTGTTAATAAAATATTTAACTTGTATCTATTTAAATTATCATAAACAATAAATGAAGTTTTTCTACCCTTGCAGATTTCAATTGCATTAATTATAATCTATCCATATCTTGTATAATATGCATTACTTTCTTATTCATATTATTTCTACAGTTTAACGCACTTTTACATTTTTTACATGTAGAGTAAACTGTAATTTTCCTTCACATAAACCGATCGTTCCTATGGCAGCTGTATGATATAGTTATATATATAGTTATAGTTGCAAACTTCTGACTGAAATTATAATAATGATAAACCTTAAAATTATATCTTTTATTTCAGCCAATTAGGAAAATAAGAAACAAGCCTGCGATTCTAATTGGATCGTGTTTCAAGAGCAGCTTATATCTGGAAGTTTTTTGGCCGCATCCTCCTCTCTCAGCCCAAACACCGACGCCTTCCAGTATTGCGGAGAGAGCTCTCTCCCGTTGGACACTCATTTCGTACAAAGCGCTGGACAAAACGGAGGAAAAAAATGCGAAAAGGAAAGAGTAAATAATTAAAACGCGGTGGAAATTACGTCGGAAAAACAGTGGCAGGGGAAAAGTGTTGTGCGGAAAATGTGGAAAACAGCTAGTCCCTGGAAGTGAAAAGTGTGTGAAGTGAAGTTATGTGGGGAGAAGCCTCGAGGAGCCCCAAAATGCAAGCCGGGGACCCCTGTCAATGTGTGTGTGTTTTTTTTTTAATATATGTATGTACAGGTGTATGTGTGTAGCCAAGATCAGTGGGATTTGTTCTGGCTAGTTTATTTTGTTTTTTTTTTTTAATGTGCAAGTGTAAGAAATGTAAAATGGCAACCGCCATGTTGAATTTTCTACTCTCTTTCGTGTGTCGCAAGTGTGGAAAAACAAAGAAGAGAGAGAGAAAGGAAGATGCAAATGAAATGTGCGCAAAGTCTTAAAAATGTGAAGTTTATTTTTCTTTTTTTTTTATGTGTGTTTCGTGTGTTACAAAGCATGTGTATGTATTTTGCACGTTCTCTTTGTGTTCTAATTCGCCGTGAGGATCTGCAGCAGCAACGAGCGTAAACGAGTGAGTGAAACAACACTATTTTCTTATTCTTTCTATCCTCGTATTTCTCTTCTTCGCGCGCCCATTTTTTTCTACCTTGTCCTGGAATATTTGTTTTGTTTTGGTTGTGCTCGGCCTCTCTTCCAAGTGGAACCTAAGACGGAGAGAGCCACTTTAGGAATACGATCCACTCTTGTAGGTGGATTTGGATCATAGGAAAGCTGCCCGTTGTTTACCTTTTTGTTCTTGGAATTTTGTATATTTTAAACATTTAATTGAACCTTTTAATATAAGATGCAATTATTTTACACAATTTTAAAATAATGTTTTGATTTAATGAAAATGTTACGTTTTTAAAAATAAATGATTCTTACTGATTTAATTGCATTCTGCAAGGGTAGGGAATGAAAATATGTATTGTTTTTAATATCTGAAAAGCCGCCAGAGCAGTAAAAAAAATTCATAATAATAAAAATAATATTTAAAATTTGTAATTTTAATATAAAGATTTTGTAGCCCAATAAAACTAACACAGTAAAGCTTTCGGAAATTAAATTAATAATTTTTGGCAAGCTATGAATTTTTTTTTGTCAAATATATTAAGTAAACTGCCAAATTTGTATTTGAATTGTATACCCTTGCAGTTAAAACTTATCATAACTCAGGCAAAAATGAATTAATTTTATCTCGGATTGATTTTCTGTATTAGTTTTTATTCCATTAAATGCATACTAAATGAATAATTAAAGGTTTTGTTAAATTTTGACAATTTTAATGATGTAACCCCTTAAAAAATGTTAAAAGCTTAATATATATGGGCAATTCCACAGAAAGGTCCACCGCGGCCAAAAAACTAAAACTTCTCTAAAATGGTTTTTTTCAATATTGTAACATTGGGAAATGGTCCAATTGATTCAGTTAGAAAGGCTTTACCATATTCTAAAACAAATTTCGAAATATTTAAAGGCATATTCGCGAAAACGCGATTTTTCATTATTTTGATGAAAAACATCATAAAAATAAACCTATTTTCTTTTTAAGAAAACTTCTAAAACGAAGCTTTATGCTTTGACTTATGTTTTCTAATATCACTAGAAGAGTGCAAATAGTCAAAATAAAAAGGATATATGCTCTTCTAATTTAGTTTAATAGTAAAAAACAACGTGCAAAGTATGCTGATAAAAAATGTCCCGTGCGCGATGTCCCGTGCGAATCTACATTAAATTAAATTTAAAAAAAAAGTGCAAGTCATTTCGGGAAAAACTCATAACCATTTTTAAAAGGCATCTGTGTACAACAGTTTAAAATTAGTTGCATTAAAATATTGCCGCTTGATTCGCAGAAATTGGCATTTGAATAGGTCGACCTCAAAAGTCACTTCCGTTTTTTGTCCCGTGCGAATCACTTGAATTTTGCAAATATCTCAAAAATTAAAAATCACACAAAATCAATCTTTGCACCAATTAAAGAACTAATAAAGTGCTATATGTTAAGACTTTCATCCGGGGAAAAAATCGTTTCCGTCTTAATGTTTTTTTACGTTGAATGCGTACGAATGTCCCGTGCGCGACTATGGAATTGCCCATATATTTCCTTCCCAGATATGACTAGATCTATTTCGCTTTTGACGCAGATTAAAAATATGTATAATTTAAAGGGTCAGAAATGATTCTTAGCTGTATAAGAGTTTTTGTATTTTATAATTAATGCATTTTTGGTTGACTTATGATAAATTTTTAACTGCAACAGTATACAATTCAAATTCAATTTTGTCAATTAATTTATATATATTTTTTTTTCATTTTTGTTGTACAAATTATCTAGCTTACGGCATTATTAGGTTAAAAAGTCATTTCACTTACCACTCATCTTACTATATTTTTCCACGCTGCAAAGTAAACCCAATAAAAGAAATAAAAGCCGAATACGATTATTTTTTAATATTATCTTTTCATTTATTTAGATTCATTAAGTTTTCATTTTCATTAATCATTTCTCGTTTCTCATTTCTCATTTCTTATTTCTCATTCTCATTCAAATCGGTGTTCTCCATGCCAAACTCTCTTGATCTTTTGATTTCTCATCATTTTGCCATGAGGTCTTGTTTAACGCCAAACTGAGTGACTTTTGTTCTTAATTTTCATTAATATTACTTACTCTTTCTTGCATTCTATTATGTATTTGACTTGGTTTTCAGGGGTAGACTTCTCTTTAATTAATTTCATAAATGATTACGCTTTTCACATATAATAACTACATATATATACATAGAATATACATATATATGTATACGGTATTCTGAGAGAGGCAAAAACGAAACAAAAACTAAAAAAAAAAAATAAAAAATATATATATTTAAAAAAAAGAACAACGAAAGCCAGCTTCTATATTATATATGTAAATATACTATATAGTATAGGTCGCCCGATCGGATCGAGAGTGCGCTGCTGTAAGTAATTGTCCGATTTCAAATTCTCATTCTCGTTTTCCTTTCCCATTTCTCAGACCTGAGGCGGTATTTTTTTTTTAAGTATTTCTTTAGTATATTCGAAATATTTGGAATATTTTCGATATATATTAAAACCCCAAGCCTCTCGGTGCGTGTGTGTGTTGTTGTGTCTTCTGTGGCGGTTCTTGTTCTTGTTTTTGTTTGTAAATTTTATAAATTTTTGCAAAGAAAAGAGAAACAAAGGAAATGCCTAACTGTTTGCCCAGTAACGCCAGCGTTACGTGATTTATATATGTATATATAATATCTCCCGATTCTCCTCCGCCGCTCATGATTGAAGTGCCGACTCACCCGGATCTGACGTCACTTCCTCTTCGGCACCTCGAGCGGTATTTGCTTCTAACAACCGTCGCCAGCGCGCATTTTATGGTATTCTTTAAGTATATTCTTTAGTATATTTTGTTTTTCGTTTTGTCTTGTGTTTCTTTTGCCTCATTCCTCATTCCTCTTCGTCTTTGGTGTTTTATTTTTTCTATCTTCATCCCATTATAGTACAAAACTTGCCATTTCAAACGTTTGTGTTATTTTCTCTCTGCTTTTTCCCTTCTTGCTTTTTTTTTTAGTATTTTTCTGTATTTTTTTGGTATCTTTTGAAGGTGTTTGGTATCTGGGGGTCTCTTGCCTGCCATATTTCATATAGTTATAGATACACATATGTAATATATAATATATATCTGTATGTATATTATTAAGTTATCTCAAAAAAAAGTTCTCATTTACGGCTAAACAGCACAACAAACAGTTATCATTTTTTTTTTTTTATTTCGGTTACACACTTTCTATACTCTTACTTCCCAAAAAATTTGGCCAACCTGTGTGCTACAAATGCTGATGTCTCTTTTCTTGCCTTCACCTATATAAATTTTTATATTTATATATATATATTTGTATACATATCGCTATGTAAGTGGGTATCCTTGCACGACCGGAGCTACATAACCGCTGTATGCGCTAAATAGTTAGTATATTCTCTAAATATAGTTATATACACTGATATAAATTGGCGGCACGTCAATGGGGGGGTTAAATCAGGAAAAATTCAGTCGAAAAACTGGCTTTTGGTTCTAAACAAATAATAAAAAGATAGACAGAGTGAGAGAGATGCCTACAAATTGGGGTTGTATCTTTCGGTTGCTGCTAACAATTACATTTAGATACTTTTCGATTTAACTATATAAATTGCTTGTGTGTGTGTGTGTGTGTGTGTGTGTGTGTCACTGCTGGATGTGTGATGGAGACTTCTACTTGATTTTGGTTTTTGGACTTTTAAATTCATCAAATTACACACGCACAGAGAATACACGTACATACAACATATGGTTAGGCTTAAGTATCTTTTCAGTATACATCAAATGTACGTAATGTAGCTGCACCGTGTGCATACATGTATGTATGTATGTATGTTTGTATGTATGCCTAGGAAATATCATATATATATATGTATATATAAATGTAAATGTTCGGTTAATACTCTGGTAAGTTACATAATCGTATAGCTACACACACATGGTACCATCTGTATCTGTAATCGTTATCGTTATCGGAATCTCTCTATATGTTTATCTCCATCTAATCCTTTTCTCTTTTTCTTCTTTTTTTTTGGTATTTTTCGGTGTGTTTCCGGTTCTATGGTTCTACAAAAACACATCACTCACAGGGAAATTCGTGTTACAAATACAATAATAGTTAATTTTCTTAGCTTCTTGTCTTACTTTTCTTTAGTTTTCTTTTCTTTTCTTTACGTTTTTTTGGTTTTGTTTTTGTGTGAGAGGAGAAAAAAGTCATTTGGTTTGTTTTTTGTTTTTGTTCTTTTTTTTGTTTTGTTTTCTTTTTCTTTTATTTATTTCACTCAATTTGTTGTTAAAGTAGCTTGGTTTCCCTTTTGTTTTTGCTTTAAGTTCGCCATGGACTTGCCGTTGGTTGGTTTGGTATAATTAATTAATTAATTAATATATGTATGCATCATGTAGGGTAGATAATATATATCTTGCTGTATCTTTGCCGAAGGTTGATTAAGTTTCGAAAAAACAAAAAAAATATGTATGTAAATCTGAGAAGCGCACATTTACAATGCTGCTTAAATTGCTATAAAGTATTATCTTCAACTTTGTCTTCAACAATATACATATATAACTCTTCTCCTGCAAATAGTTTTTAGTTTTAGTTTTAGTTTTAATGATATTTTTAGACCATCAAGGTTCCGTTTTTCATTTCTCAATTTCTTCCATTACATTTCATATATCAATCTATATGATGTATATTTTTATATTCATGTATATATATATTAGAAAAAAAAAATTGAACTATTTTATGCGCGGATCCTGCCCGCTTAAACACAAAAAATAAATCGTATATATATATATAGCACTAGCTCTGAAAGAAAATAATAATGTTTTGGGTAATAAATTAATAACAATAAAACATAATAATAGTAAACAATATATATGTATGTATATAAATTATGCGCGTTTGAATTTGGCCTGCCACATCGATCGATCCACGCACCAGCGCTGTGGGATCGTGACTTTACATATTTGCATATATATATATAACATGTATATATCATCCTATGGGGTATATATCTCTATATAGACTGCTGTATATAGGTTTACGTGTATAAATTATATCGCATTATTATAGCCAATGACTTTTCTTTTGTTGTTTGTTGCTTTTTGTGTGTTTTTGTGTTGCATTCTAGCTTTGGTTTTGGTTTCGCATTCATTGGAAAAACTAAAAATTGTGCTTGCTTTTCTTGCTTTCCTTCTTCTCTATTATCATTAATTAATATTATTATTATTTTAGCATTTTGTCGAAGAGTCTTTTTCTGGTTGTTTGTGTGCTTTTCTTTAGTAAATTCATGCATGTTCCCTCCTCTTCTCGCCAAGTACGTGTACTACATTTCCCTTCTCTTTCGTGTCTGTGTGTTGCTTTGCTTAAATTGTGTTTTGTCAGCTTAGTTAACTAGGTAAATAATATATATAATAGTTATATATATATAGCGAAAAATATTTGCGAAGACAGCGTTTGACATTATTTTCTCTTGGTTTCTCTCTTTCTCCTTCTCCTTCTCCTTCTCCCTTTCTCTTCTGGAAGCAAATGAAATCGCAATTCAAATCGAAATTGAAATTGAAATGGAAATTCTTTAGCTAATTGTACAATAGTTATTCTCCTTTCTCTCCACTTTTATACTCATCTCCTCTCTGTTTTTTTTTACTTAATGTGTGTGTGTTGTTTTTGGCTTTGCTTTCTTTTATTTAGTTTAGCTGCCAGAACATTTACTAGCTGCTTGTTTTTAAATTCGAGTCCAACATTTAAATTATTTACAAATAATATATAAAAAAAAATCGTATTTATATTATATTTATATATATATATATTATATTACTATACAAAACTACAGTCTAGGCTGTAGACTGTTTATCGTTTGGGGGAAGGGATTTTTTTTAAGATTTTCAATTGAATTAAAGTGTTTTTGCTTTCAATTCTAGCTTTTTTTCGGATGTTTAATTCACTGGATTCTTACACTTTACATGGGGTTTGTGTTTTTCGCTTCTCTGCTTTGTCTAAATCATAAAAAAAATTCATATCGATGATCTATTGTTTATCAATCAAAAGTAATCATCGAGTAAAATGAACCTGTTGCGGGCGCATGCAGAAAAAACATTAAAAACTTAATAAAAAACGGAGGCTTAATCGTAATTAATTGTAATTCCCCCGTCCGATCTGGTTTTAGTCAAGGTTTTAAAAGTCCTGGGAGGGCGGCTTCAACAGAAATCTCATTTACAACAAAAATCGTCTCTCTATATACTATATAGTTGTGTTCTCTTTTGGGGGTATTTTCTTTTTTTTTTTTTTGGGCGGGACTTTTGGTATATATTCTTAACTATCAATGGGATTTCTCATTCCCTTAGCTTTGTCTTGGATTTTCCTTTTGCTTTGCTTTAAGAATATGTACGATTTGTGTTTCTGTCTCTCTGTTTTTCGGGTTTTTCTCCAAGTGTATTCAACATCAATCTCATTTTTTCCATTAAGTAAATTTCTAACTTTCTCTTTTTTTTATACTTTTTCTTCTTTTTTTTGTTGGTTTTCTTTTAGTTTTTCTCTAGGCTTTATAAGTTAAACGGTACTTTTGCTATTGCTGTTTGGTTTTTGTTTTTAAACAATTGTTTAATATTTCCTTAGTTTGTTTGGTTTTGTATTTTTTTTGTGTTTTTTTTCCAAGAGTTTTTCCTTGTTTTTTTTTTAGTTTTTCCTTTTTGGCTTTGCTGTGTTTCTGTGTGTGTGTGTTTGGTGTGTGTGTGTTAAATAGTAGTCACTAACGTAGTAGGAAAAAGTTGTGTGCCTTTTCCTGTAATTTGCGATAGAATCCCACGACTCTCCGTCACATTCCACCGTGATGCTGCTGGTTTTGGCTGCCACCCGTTCTGGGGGCCATGCCACCACCACCGCCGCCACCACCACCGGCACCACCGGCACCGCCCAGGGCCGATGTGGCCGTGGTGCCCGTTGTGGTGCTCGAAGCGGCATCCACATCCTCATCACCCTCCTCCAGCTCGGCGAGGTTCTCCTGGTCGGACTCCTCCAGGGTTACCTGTAAATATTATCAAGATAATTTGATTTCTTTAAAAATTTCAAGCTTGAAGAACTCACTTGAAAGCGTATCCTGTCCTCCTGCGGATTCTCATCGACGCCCGATGGCGGCGGCGATGGCGGTATCATGCTCTGGTAGTAGTCTCTGTTCTCTTCAAGCGTGTCGAGTATATCCTGGGCATCCGGATGGACCAGATCGGCCCAGGTCTCCCACAGCGGATGGACGATGTAGTCGATGAAGCCCACCTGTGACTTCTCAATTGTGGCATTATGGCGATCGCACATCGGACTGATATCCATGCCCGATTCGCGCTCCTTGTCGCCCTGCAGGAAGAACTCCTCCATGAGCAGCGCCACCCAGCGCTTGTACAGCGGCAGCGGTTTGGTGGGATTACTCAAATCGGCGCAATGCACCAGATTCTCAAGCACCTGCCGAACACATATGTATAACATATGGATTATTGATTTATTTGAATCGGGTTTGGGGTTATTCTCACCTGTATGCGATCGGTGTAGTTGTCCAGCAGCAGGACTCCGGATCCGGCCACCTTTTTGGTTTCCACCATTGTCTTCAGGTCGGCCAGCAGACTCATGTGCTTGGACATGTCCGTGGACAGCACAATATCAATAACCATTTTCCTCAATGTTTGGCGTTGTTTCCTGAAAGAATTAAGGATATTTATAAATTTAAAAAAAATCTAAATAAATAGTTTGAAGTTCATTTTATTTTAAATGGGTATGACACCATCTTTAAAAACGCCCTGCATTAAAAACTTAATTATACGGTTATAACACTGCATTAAAAACTTCATGTTTGTGGGTATGACACTGCTTTAAAAACTCCACTTTAACGGGTTACCACATTTTTTTGTTAATAAGAATTTATATTAGAGGTATAAATCAGGCAATAATATGCTACTCGTAATGCCAATTTAATGAATAAATGAGAGAAAAACAATAGATCTATAAAAATAACTAAAAATAAATAGAAGAAAATCACAAATACTGGTCTAATTCATTAAATTGTATCTAAAAAGCATGTTATTTAATTTTATATAAATGTTGCTAATGTATATAGCATATAAAATAAATAATAAAGATTTTACAAATTAAAGCACAAAAAGGGAAACAAACTTTGGAAAGCCAAAGTGTGACCTTTTAAAATATTGAAAATTTTAGCAAATTCATAAAATTTTCTCTCAATTTTCTTTTGATACAATTTTTTATTGTTAATATTTCATATAAATTACCGTAGTTGCATCAGAAAATATGAAAAAATATGAAGACATCAAAACATAAACTTGTTCCTATTAAGCTTTTAACGAAGGCTTTAATTAACGAATTAAAATGTATTACCAATATATTGTATCAATGTCATATCCGCATAAATAAATTTTTAAATACAGTGTCATACACGCATTAGCGCTTCTTTTATACTCTGTTAGAGTTATAGTAAAGTTGTCCCTTATAAAGCTTGAATGATAACTTTAAATGCCAAAATATTTAATACTTTGTCATTATTATTATAATTAAAGTATGTAATCCACTATCAAACCCGCTTTAGTGTTTAGTTTTAAATTTTCTGATCACTTTGTCCTTATAATTGACTTACTTTTGCATATTACAGAATATATCACATCCTTGATTTTGCAATAATTTAAAGGCAACAGCTAAATGATGATTTTCCAAAACAGATTCGTCATTGTACATTAATGCTAGTTCGGAACCTGCAACAAAACAGAGGATTCGAATTTAGATTAGTTGCCACAACAGATCACGAGAGAGAGGCTTAGCACTCACTTGAGTTAACCAAAAACTGATTGGTTAAGCCGGGATGATCCACATCGTGTATGCAAGCGGCGAACAGGGCACCGCCCACCTCGAGCGGTGTGAACACGCCCTCCAGCGCTGGAGTATTGAGTAGCACGTTGGTGCTCTGGGTCACGTCGGCGGCGTGGAGCGAGTTGTGAAACGGATTGTCTTTGACGTAGTGGTCCTCCAGAGTAGTCATAAAGTTAAGAAAAGTTTTCGGTGGTATCATAAGACTGGTCAGTAATTCTCTACTCTGTTTGGGGAGAAAGTTAATGTATTTATTAATTAGCAAAATAAATTTCATTAAATTGCACATTGAACTCACCTGAAATATGGTGTATGCCACACAGGTGAGCGGCCGGTTGACGCTAAACTCGCCGATGCTGAATATCTGGATGCCCCAGGTGTCGAGCTCACCGAGCAGTGTGCCCAGCTCGTTCTCCTTGGGCGTCTCCACCCCAAACGTGGGCAGTCGCTCGCCGGTGAAGCTGTTGGTGTGCGACAGCGGCCGCTTCACGCCGCTGATCTGCGACATGGGCGGGCCGCGCGGCGAGCGGCTTCGGTTGCCATACTGCTGGCCGGTCGACTGTCCGCCGGCACCAACCGCACCACCGCCGCCGCTGCCACCGCCGGCGGCTGTGGCGGCCGCATGCTCCGGATTCTCATCAACGCGCAGCGACGGCAGGTCGAACTCCTGCTGCTTGTCTGTTGGAATAAGAAAATAAGGAAAGGCATTTAGTAAAGTTTCATAAGAATATATATATTACGAATTAAATGGGAGGAACTATCATGATGTATAAATTCTTAATAATGTTATTAATAAATATTTACGGTTATACTGTTATACTGAACACTTTTTGTTAACAATCTGTTAACAAATTGAATTCTTTTATCATTTTAGAAGCTATTTTATGTTGCTGTCTTAATAATACACTTAAATGATTTTAATTCTATTTGAATTCGTATTAATGTTATAATAGTTACTGTTATACTGTTATACTTTTAACAGTTTTTGGTAACAGATTTATTTAATTTTTTCAATCATTTTAGCAGCTATTTTATTTTGAATTCTTAATAATACGCTTATATGATTTTAATACTATTTAAATTCGCATTAATGTTATAATTAAATGATTACTGTTATATTGTTATACTTTTAATAGTTTTTGGTAACAGATTTATTAAATTCTTGCCTTCTTTTAGAACCTATTTTAATTTGTTATCTTAATAATATAATTATATGATTTCACTGTACTATAAAATAATGTATAAACTAATTATGAAATATTTTTTGTATATTTATAAGCTAAATATAAGTGTTTTTTTTTAGGAATTTCATATTTTCTAAATATGGTTTGTTTATATTTTATTTGAAGGTAAAAATGTTCAAGTTTAATAACCATTCATTATTTGAGAACTTTTTTTCTTTTATTATCTTATTTATTTATTTTATTTCTCACGTACCTCTATGTTTTCTTATTATATTTTGAATTATTAAAGCTTTCTCTGATTAAAACCTATTATATAAAAGAGGCACTTAGCTTAAAATAATGGTAATGAAAGTTATATCCCATAAAAATCTAACTAATAATATTAATTCTAATTGAAACAAAGCTTTGCCCCGGTAAAATATTGAATAAAACCATTTAATATTTATCATAAACCATAAATAGTAACTTAAATATTAACAGTTCTGCTTCAATCACATTCACAGTATATTTTATTATAAATATCAGGACTCTTACTATTATCCCAATAAATATAGGGATCTCTACTATTTGTTTTTCGATTAAATCTACGCAAACAACCCAGCAAACTGCTCTAAAATCATCATCATCATCATCATCGGCTGACAAACATATAGCCACATTACACACATCCTTGCATGGGGACGCACACAGCCCCGGGATATATCAGACTAAAGGCTGGTTGACTCACTGACTGACTGACTGACTGAGGAGGGAGGGAGGTGTGTGGGATGAGGGGGCAGCTCGGCCTGCGGATGAATGTATGTAGAGCGAGTCCTTCAACCCGTGCTGGATTTCTCAGGGCCTTCTTACTGGGCGCTTAAACAGCCATATAAATATTCAAGCGTTCGACGGGGCAAACAAGCAAAACTTTTGCAGTTTCCCATTCAAAATTCCATTGCCTACTCTCGGGCGCACCAGCGCACCAGTCGCAGCCTCTCAAAACTCAATTGTTTGTTTGCCAGCATAGAGAGAAAAAGAGTGAGAGAGAAAGGTTGGAGAGAGCAAATTCAAATTGCCTGTGTGCATAAATTAATATTCATTTCAAATTTTCAAATTGCGTTGAATTTTTGGTTTGGTTTGGTTTGCAGTCTGCAAAAACACATACACATATGCCGTAATTTTCTATAGTTTTTGGGCGTGTCTGCTCAACTGTTGCGTACTTTGTGAAAAAAAAAAAAATTAACAGGGCGTAATGTAATCCAATGACCGTTTAATTCGAATCAATCAATTTTATTGGCATTAAGTTACGTTTATGCTGAAGCTTAAGTTTTGCATAAATTAAAATGGGTTTATTAAAGGGATATTATGTGTTTTTATAGAGAAAAACTATTGCAGAAAAATAAATTAATTTTAATGATTATTTAAGGAAATGAATTTAAATATTTAAAGATAGATAGTAAGCTGTATAGGATCTAATGAGGCCTTCAGGGGGGAGAGCTATAAGTGCATAAAATATACAAATCAATATTAAATCGATTGATATCGGTATTTACAATATTTTTGTTTTTATTTCAATACATTAAAGTTGATAAGAAACCGCGATCTTCTTTTATATATATTATAACCGATTTTCCAATCAATGTACATTCCCACAATCACCAGCTTGCTTTTGGGCCTCTCTGATGCAAAAATCGATATTTAAATCGATATTAAAATGTTTGTAATAAATCGTTATACTCTTTGATCTAATTAAATACAATTTTTGGATGATATCAATATTTTAACGTTATATGCTGCATTTTTCTATATAAATAATTTGGGTTAATCAAAATACAATATGTTCGATATGATTTTGATTATTATAGATAATGATTTTAATATGATTTTGATATGTTCGATATGATTTTGATTATTATCGATAGCCCAAGCGAGTTTCGATTAATGTAGACTTATTCAAACAATTCAATAAATTAGCAAAAGTAAAGGCTCAGTAAATGCTTAAACAATAATGCATTTAATATATTAAACAAATCCTAGATACTAGCTAATTTTTTAATAAAAAACTCGATACATTTCCAACTTTTTATCGTCAAGTTCACAATATATTTTTTCCCTCGAGCCAATAAAGTTTCTTAGACAATTGGTAATATTACCCAAGGGATTTTAGTGCTCTCCTTCCGGGAAACACTTTCGACATTTTCTTGTGCCAAGCTTTCTATCAGCTTGACAACGCATAAATTTTCTTCCAAAAATTGTTTTAGCTTTTTCCTCCCCCCACGGGAAAATGTCCTTTGCGCTTTTTACGAGTCTTTTTCTCACCAAAAAAAAAGTAGAAAGAAAATATTGTTAAGGAAATGTATTCACCTGATGTGTGTATTTTCCATATGTTCCACCGATTCCTGCGTCTGCTTCTGATTCAGACTCTGATTTAGATTCAGATTTTCCCTTTACTATTCCCAGTTCCTATAACGATTTCAGGTGCCGAAAGCTGTTTTCCCTTCCGTCAATTTTTTTTCGGGGATTTTCTCTGTGTTTTTTTTTTTTTCCTTTCTTTCTTTTGTTTTTTTTTTTGACTTTCGAGGTCGAGGCTTCTGTTTCAAATGAAGTGTTACAAATGGACATTAGGCAGTCGTGTGTGTGTGGGGGGTGGGGTGTTGTGTGTGTGTGTTTTTTTTTTGTGTGTGTATCCCCCAAATGCGATTTTATGCTTGATAAACTACGGCAACAACAAGTTAGTTGGGTTAGGCCTGAAAATTCTAGTGAAAAAGGCGGCCTTAGATCCCGAGAAGGTCACTCTGTCCACTCTCTCCCTCTCCCTCTCACCCTGTCACACTCGCTCCCTGCTGTCTCTCTCTCTCCTCTTCTGTGTCTGTCTCTTTCGCCCGGTTCAGTGAAGCAGAAATATGGACAAATGTGCAAATATGCCCGATACCCTTTCTCTCCTTTTTTTCTGCGCTTTCAACTCGTTTTTTTTTCGCTCTGCGTTGGCCTAGGTGCGGCGTTTTTGTTTGTCCACGCCCCCAAAAAACATGGAAAGCCGCCTCTTTTACACTGAGCGAAAAATATTAAAAGAAGGCGCTAATAATAAGTTTTTTTTTGTGTATAGAAACAACGAGTTTTTCGATCATAATTTATAGAATTATCGATAGAAAATTTAAAAAATGTCCTTTTAGAAGTTTATATAATTATAAAATTCTATATAAAATCAAAGTTTATACAATTAATATGAAATTTGGGATAATAATATAAATATATGAACATATTAAGTTCTGTAATTAATTAATATTTATATAATAATATAAAGGAAATTTCGTTAGAAGTAGGGAATAAAATAAATTATATTAAGTAAAAATAAAAATTTGACAATAAATTATTGTACATAAATAATGGAATGAAATAACGTTTTGTTTTATAGAACTATATAATTAATCGATTATTAATCGACACATTATAAAAAGTGCAATTTAGATGGAAAAAAATAAAGATAACTCAATAATTTTAAACAATTTACAGTATAAATAAAAAGCCATTTAATATTTAAGCAAAAAAAATATTTAAGTTCGATGAAAAAATTTCAACTTTAATATGTGTCCAAAATGTAACATTTTAATATTTTTATTCTTAAAAAAAAGACATCTTTTTAAAAGTTAAATTAATGTCCAAATAATTTCTTTCTGTTTCTAGAATTTTTCTCCCAGTGCATCCTACCGAAAAATAGCTTTCATTCCAGCACGGAGTGCCACAAAGTGGCTTTGGCTTTGGACAAAGGCGGTAAGTGGAAAGCTGAAGGGGAAAATGGCTGGAAAACGGGGGATCGGGAAAATCCGCAGAGGGGCTACTTTTGAACAAAAAAGAAAAAAAAAGAAAGAGCAAGAAAAAGAGAAAAGGGGACGCACCATGTGGGTGTGCAGAGGTCTCCGCTTTGGGGGCTTGGTTCGCAGGTTAAACAATGAAATTTCCACTTCATCTGTTTTTATGCTGCTCTGCATAATTTAATTTTGCACTTTCAATCCGAAAACGCAGGGGGGGGGGAGAGAGGGGAAAACAGAGACATTCAGTTTCTGTTTTTCCTTTCGAAAAAATTGTGTTCCAAAAAAAGTAAAGAAGGAAACAGGATTAAAATATATTTCTTGAGTTTGGTATTTAATTTTTTGAAATATATTTAAAATTATTTTAATTGTGTGAATCTTATTTGAATTTTACTATATTTACTTTTTTGGGATTTTTTTTTGCAATAAGCTTTTAAATATTTATTAAAAATTAATTATATTTAAGCTGCTTTAAAGTACATTTTCTGCCTTTTCAAGCAGTGTCACATTTAATAAGAGTTTTTATTAAGATAAATATGCAAATATTTTTATTATTTTGTATATTTCAAGAGTATACAATTTTCGACTTGATATTTTTAAGCTCATTCCCTTGATTTGCATAACTTTTGCTGGCATTTTTTGCCCTAATTTGTTGGATAGAGAAATGGAGATGGGAGACGGATGGCTGGTGGCTTCGGTTACTTTAACTTTCTTCCTTCCTTCCTTCGCTTTTCCCGCCGATATGGTTAATGCGATTTTATTGCATACTTTGGTGAGCGGAACGGGAAAAACTATTGTACAAAAAAAAAAACCTACAGAAACGCGAGACGAGAGCCGCCTGAAACAAATTGCAGCCAGCGAAAGTTGAAGCCGCAGAAGAACATCTTGAATAACTTTGGATTGGGGGCGTTGGAGGGTTAATGGGGTTCATTGGGGGTCTGAATAGAGAGTCATAGCTTCTGCCACTGATGATGATGATGATGATGATGATGACGATGGTGCGGAATAAGGGGTAAATACAATTGAAAATCCAGTTGAATCTCCATCTGATGTGGGGCGGAAATGATTCGAGTGTTGTTGGGATTGTTTGTGCAATTGTTTTGCAAAAAGTTTGCCATCCATCTTTGGCAAATAAATTTCCATCGTTAGTTAGTGGATCGATGGAAATTGAGACGTGGCAAAACTGAATGCCTTGAGACTAATCTAGTTATTCAAATATATAGGTATAACTTAAAGCTACTTAATCTTATTCTTACTTATATCTATTTTAATATGTATTAAACTACTGTTGAACGATTGGTGAATGGTTGTTGAACCATTGTTGATCGATTGGTCAACGGATATTAAACGATTGTTGAATTAATAGTAAAAGCATATTAAATCTAATGATTTCAATTAGAAAATCATTTGTTTACTTTAGTCTCTCGACTTACCCAAAAATGTGGAACATATATATTCGGAAATCTGATTTCCCGATCTGCTGGATTCGCTAAAGTGTGACAGCTCTTTGTTGAGCATGCGCTTGAACTGAAATGGAAAGAATTTCAGGATTATAATTAAATGAATTTATAATTAATTATGAAAACTACAGCCAAGTCTATCAAACTCGAACTCTGCATAATTATCTATATGTTTTAATCCATTTCTTTGGAGCCTTTCATACTTATGTATTCCTTGAGCTTTATTTTTATCATCATCTATATTTTTAAACACTTTTGAGTTATTTCATTTCAAATTTCACTTTTTCAAGTACTTTTCTTTGAAGCTTAAACATTTAAATAAACAGGTGTCTTCGAGATCTCTAGAGATTAAAACGTCAGTGGATTATGGTATCTTTTTTTCGCAATGTATTTTATATACAATGGCTATGTTTAGGCAGTTTTGGTTATTAAAAATATATATCATAATATATATGTATTTCAGATTTCTTTAAAGCATATTATTTGATAATGCAAAAATATCAAAAGCATTGTATTTGTGTTGATATTAAAATGTAATGTAAGAATTCAAATTAAAAGTCATTATTACTCTGAGGTAAAAATATTGAAAACCTTTACAACAAATTTATCGATTTATTAAAGTTGATACACATTTACGTATCAGCAAAAGATCGAAACCCCTAATTATGGTTATAATATGGCATTATTCCAATAAATAAATTCTTAAATGAATTCCTTTTGTATCAAAGTAGCAACATTTAATTTACAAAATATCATCAAATATGATCTACTTTTTTTAAATATAAATCTATGTATTATCATATCGTTATAAAATGTTTATTCAAAATGTTTGATCGTCGATATTTATTCAATATAAATCGATATTCTTTATTATAGTAATTACTTTTTATTTATATATTCGATATAAATCGATATATGAAACCAAAAACGATAGATTGTCGATATTCGAAAGTGGATATTCGTTTACCATCAATTTGATAGTTTGATTTATACTTTTTAATAAACATTTGATAACACTTCAATATTATTTGATATTCTCCGATGTAAATAATATTTGAAATATTTCGAACCAAATGCAAAACATCGAATATAAATATATCTTTTTTAAATATCGTGATGATATTTATTTATCGATTAATGTCCTTTTTAAGGATTACAGCCTAGTTTGAGTTTCAGATTGCTTTTAAAGCTCTAATCGATTGATCGATCAATCAGCACAACTCACCTTAAGCGAGGCCATGTCGGAGACACTGCGATGGGTCTGGATAGTCTCCAGCTGGTCGAGGCACCAGTCCAGCTCCTCGATGGTGTCGGTGGCCAGGCGGGTGTAGGCTTCCTCGCCCTGCGACAGGGGAACGCCCGCCGGATTGGTGGAGCGGGCAGCCGACGAGGATTGCGTGGGCCGCCTGGATCTTGGTTGATTAATACACGGTTTTCCACACACACACACACGCGCACACACACACACATTGGGAGTAGAAGGGGGTAGGGGGTAGGGGGTAAGGTAGGGGTTGGGGTTTGTGGGGAGGTAGTTAGTTTGGAGTTACAAAGGATTACAAACAAACAAACGAAATAAACAAACAATCAAACAAAAGGAACCATCAAACAATCGAACAAACATTTAAGGGAGCGCGATGGAAAAGCGATTGGAAATGCAAAATTAATGATAAATGATCGCGTGATAATTAATTTATATATGGGAGGCGGGAGGCGGGGCAGCGTGGGGAGTATGGTGTGGTGTGTTTTTTAAATTTGATTTTGACGTAGCATGGTGTGTGGTGAGAAGAACACAACATTTAGATTTTTGGTGAATTTTGCAAAACGTTTGCACACACATATACACACATATATGCAAAAATTGGTTAAATGAGAGAGAGAGAGAGTTAGAAAGAGAGAGAGAGAGAGAGAGCGAGAGAGAGCGGAAGAGAGAGAGAGAGAGAAAAATATTTATATTTTGTGAACAAAATTGCTTGTCTTTTGTAATTGAATTTTATCTTCTGAGGGCTAATTTTTTTCTTGTTTTCTATTTACAGCAGTCTCTGCCATGGTCAGGAGCGAGGGGGGGAGGGGTCTTTTCTTTCTTTCTTTTTTTTGTTCGGGGCCTGTCGGGTGTTAAGGTTATCAAGTGTTAAGGGTTAACATTCAAAACATAAACCCATTTCCCCCAAAAATGCGTTAAATATGTACATTTTGGCATGCATTTTGTATGGTTTTTAGGGACATTTTCTTTTAAAATATATTGTTTTCTTGTTAATTTATTTTATTTAAATTTGTTATTTTTTAAAATTTGTTATTAATTTTTTACTTGATTAAATTGACAAGTATCCGAAGTGTTAGACCAAAATCCCATAGAAAACTTAGAGAAATTTACTTTAATAAATACAGTTTAATTAACAAATATACGGTCACTTTAATTAATTAGAATTTTTATTTATGATGTGTGTATTATTTAGCATTTTTTATTTATTATTCAGTTTTTACTTGATTAAATTGAATTGTTTTGTAAGACCCAAAATCGCACAGAAACTTTGAAAAATTTACTTTAATAAAAAAAGCTTTTTAGTTAAATTAACAATTATACGGTCACATTAATTTATTTTAAATTTTTAGTTATGATGTGTGCATTACTTAGTATTTCTTTATTTTTATTGCAAAGTCCCAAAGAAAATTATTTCAAGTTTAAATTAAATTCTTGTTTTTTAACTTTTTCTTTTTAATTCTTACAACTAACCATCTTTTTTTAACAGTGTTTCTTGTATTTTATGGGGGGGGGGGGGGGAAATGGTTTAAAACGTAGAGAGTTGGTGGTTAGTCACAAGTCAAACAACCAACCGGCGAACAATAAACAATAAACAATAACCAAAACCCAAGTATTTCCCGGTTGAACAACCCGCAAAAATAAGAAGAAATTGGTGCTTTTTGGAAAATTGACACAGCCGAAACATGGTTCTTCTCTAATTTTAAATTCTGTGCCAGATCTATGCGAGTGTCTATATGTTTTTTATATATTTATATGTATTTATTCTTTTGCGGAATAGAGTTCTTTTTTTGGCCTACTTGTTTTCTATATATTTTTGGCACGTTTCGCGGCGGGGTAAGCGCACCTTCAACCTTTTGCAAGGGTTATTTTTGCAGATTTCACTTACTTTTTTTCCACGTATATATCTCTTTATTTATCCATCTATTTTCTATTTTCTATTTTCAATTTTTCATTTTCCATTTTCTATTTCTGGTTATTGTGTGTGGCCATAGGTGTCTCGCTGACTGTGTGTCATTGTGTTTTGCTTGTTGTTCGCTGGTTTTGATTAATTAAAGTGTGAGACAACAAAAAACACACCAAAGAGCACGATAGAGCGGGACAGCGCCAGTCGGTTAAAGAGAGAGAGAGAGACAGAGGGGGACAGAGTGGGTTAAAGCGAGCAAAGAGCAGGCAGCACATATAGGGGTTAAAAACAGAGTGAGATTTTTGTACATTTATTTCTTTTTCGCTTTATTTTTTTTTCAGTATATTTTTTTTATATTTTTTTTTTTTATTTTTTTTTTTTGGGTCAAGTACATCTCTCTTGGTACACAAACAGATTGAAAGTCTCCGGGGCAAGGGGCAAGGGGCTGGGACAGGGGCAGGGCCTGGACAGGGTCGGGGTTTAGGGGGGGCACTGGGGGTCACGAGGGTCACAATACACTTACTTGTTTGATGCTGGAACATTTGTCAGACTTAATAAATTGTTGCGCACTGAACGTAAACTGGCTAAAATTTGGGCGAAAGGCGTCACAATGAGATCCTCGCCATGGCTGTAAAAAAAATGCAAGAAAAATAAATTAGAAAATAAACAAAAACAGTTTTATTAGTGCAAAAATATTTATATTTATGTATAAAAGTATATATTTATGCATATTCATGGGCTTAGGCAAAGGGAAACCCAAAAGCAACAGGAGAAGAATGTGTATAAAACATGCAACGGCCACAAAGATAATTATTTATACATATAAACCACTTAAATTTAATTATAATTTTAATAAATATTATATATACATTCTCATAAATCTCTTAAATATTATTTACAGTAAAGAAATATTCTAAATCAAATAAGAATTTAAAAAAAATATTATAGAATATGGTGAAACCCGCTGCTCAAGCTTCAGTTTAGAACCATGGTTTGAGGCTCGACTAAATGCAAGTGCAAGCGAGATAGATATATCAGGTTGCAACTTTAATAGATTATTGAATAATAATAACAATCAATAAATAGTATACGGGAACTGTTTTTATATATTTTCTAAATAAGAAAAATTTAAATTAAACCTTAAAAAAACATCTCCTATAAAGTAAGCTCTGAACGCACCTTCAATAATAATTCTAATAGCAAAAATCATACAACAAAATTATCAAAATACATTTGTATTTAAAGATATATACATATATCTCGGCTATTTACAATCTGCGGCAATTGGAAAGTGTGTTTGCAAATCCATAAAGCTCAATCAAGGAAAATCGCTTACATTGTGCAAATACTAGTTTCGGAAGCACTTTGATGCATTGCCAAAAACAGCGAAAACAAGACCATAAATAACATCAAGAATTTTAAACGAAAAATGGTTTTCTAATTTATTTATTTATTAAAATTTTTTTGCTGCCTTTTTTTTAGTAACCATTTAATTTGGTGTCTGTGTGTGCGTGTGTTTGGAATTTATTTTGACTAGAATTTAAATGGCAAAATGTTGTGGAGAAACGGAAAGAAATCAACAAACAAATACAAAAAAAAAGTTCAGTAAATGTCCTTAACGCACACACACCTACACACGCACACACATACATATATATCAATATATATATATGTATATACATCTTGTATATGTAAAAAGGACGCCATGGCGACGGCCAAGTTTCTGTTTCTATCCTCTTCCATTTTTATTTTGGCAATTGAAAATTCCACAGAAATTGTGGAAAGCACACACACACACACACACACACATATAGAGGAAATTTCTATGCTGGGAGGACATCGGGACAAATTTCTTCTTTTCTTTGGGGGGCTTTTTGGTGGGTGGAGGCGGCGTTCTCAGGCAAATGCCTCCTCGGAATTTTCGCGCTGTGTGCCAAAAATAAAACAAAAGGAACCCGAAAAATTAACGGAGAACAAAAAATAAACACGAGAAAGCGAAAATCGAAATGAACGAAAAAGAAAGTTGACAAACAAAAAATGGCATAAATTAATAACAAAAAAAAAAATAAATAAAACGCTTAATGCATATATTTATATGGAATATATAGTGTACAGACATGCACTGCGCCAAAGAATTGAAATCAATTTGGAAAATAAATAAATAATCAAACTATTTTTTTCTGAGAATTTAAGTAATAAATTGGATTTTTTGGGTATACAAAAATATTACAAGAACTATTGATTAAATAACCATTTTTTAATAAATAAAAAGGTCAACGTAACAAGAAATGAAAATTTCTAGAACTTTTTGTCACTGGAAAGTAATTTAATTTCAAAAATTAAAAAAATAAGAAGACAATAAAACTATTTTCTGGCATTTGTTTTAAAATATTTAAGGGGAAATCTACATGGAAAAATATTTTTTTTCAATTAAAATATATGCCAAAATATATTTACAGGAAATTTTTATTTAAAGAAACAGAAAAAAAAAATTTTCTAATTAATATATTTACAGATAATTTTAGATATGAAAAAATTTACTTTTTACCAAGCCCTAAATTTAAATTTAAACAAACATCTTAAATGTTTTAGGTAAACCAGTGTTTAATATTTGCATTTGAGGCCATTAACCCTTTTCTCTTCCTTTTTTTTTGATTTAAATTTTAAGACGCTTTATTGCTAATTCTGTCGCTCATTTTCCACTCAGCCAAGTGGCCAGACAATGAAAATCAGTCAAAATAAATAAATGCCAGGCAATTTCCCTGAGAAAATAATTAAAACTGCGGCTTTTAACGCATGTAAAATTGACCTCCTTTGTGGCCATAACCACAAAAAATAAAATAAAAACAAAAATATAAATAAAATTAACAAGGAAAAGTAAAAAGAAGGAAACTCAACACACAACAGCTCACTTTCAGGCTGTTCGTGCCATTTGTTGTGGTTTGTTTTCCCCTTCTTTCAACGCCTGTCTGCTCAACACATTTTCGCATTTTGTTTTCATGATTTTTGGCACGTCGCATATAGCATGAATATCGGCCAGTTGTGACAGACATTATCCATCGATGACCGCAAATGCAGTGCCACAAGCGAATGGAGATCATTCACCCGCGGAAAAACTCCGGGAAGCCTTGCTCCCTCACATTGATTGGTTTTGTATTTGATTTTACTTTTTTGTTTTCCACTTGTTTGTCATTCTTTTAAAATTAATTTATTGTTTTCTTCGGCCTTTATAAATAATATTGCGACGCATTTTCAACACACCCCCAAGTCCCACAAATATGTGTCGCCCCTTTAGTTGAAAAACACGGTGACTCATTAGCAAATAAAGGTATTTGAATTTGAATCTTAATTTGAATCTGTCTCAAACTAAAATAAGAATTATTTTGCAAATTAATTGAGGAAAGAAAATATGTCACAGAAAAACCCATTTCCAAAAACATTCAATTTGCAGCAAGTAATTTGTGGTTTCAATTACCTTTCATTTTCATTTTCTATTTCAATTATTTATTGAATTTCCACTTAAAGGAAAATTCTGAATAAATTTTGGCAAACTTTTGCTCAATTCCCCGAGATGAAATTGTATTTATTAGAAGCCAAACGACAAGTCACGCAAGTTCTTGATAATTGATACAAATGGCTTTAGGTATAAACAATTAGTCCTAAAAACTTGTGAAACATCAAGCCAAAATAATAATAAATGAAAATTCCCAGAATTCGTCAACAAAAAGAAAGTGATTTGCTTTCAAAAAATTCAAAGAAGAAAAAAGGCAAAGTGGAACGTTTCTCAGGCATTTGTTTTAAAATAGTATTTGGATAATTCTAAAACTATTTAGGATATTTCTTAAATAAATTGTTATAAAGTTATAGTTATAGTTTCTTCCATTTCTGCTTAGGAATTCCTCAATTTTGTCTCAATTAAAATGTTAAATAAATAAGACAGAACGAAAGAGAGAGAGACTAGCGATGAGCCAATATATATTGACATGAAAATATTTGGGAACATTTGGGTACCGCCATAGATCATAATTAATGAAAGCATATAGAAGACACGCTGCTGGGAACATGAAGCATAAGGCAGCTTGTTTGGTGTCATTAAATTGGAATATAAATACACTCGCATATATCTCGATCGCGGGCACGTATAGCAACTATTTTGAGAGCTGGTCAGCAGGCCATAAAAGGCCCTGACAAATCGGCCAAATATATATATTGAATATATATATATGATCCTTGGGGCTTTACCTGCGGTGCGACTTGATTGAGAACATGTTGTCCCGATCGGCGAGTATCGTCACAGCCAGGTCGTCCTGCAGAATCGAAGGTATCATGTTGAAGAAGCTGTGCACTCGCGGCAGTGACTGCGACGAGGCCGAGTTTTTGTTTAACATTTTTTACAGATTTTTATTCACTCAAAAACACCACAAAAAAAATAAACTTAATTAAAAAAAGAGGAATAACACTAATGGCCCCCTGGGGCCCACTGGGAGAAATATCTTTTTCGTACTTTAAGGTCACAAAAGAGCACACACGACCAAGCACAAACTCTCTGGATATTTTTGTATATTTATTTATTTAGATTTTTCTACCAGAGTTTAGACAATTGTTTGGCTTCTTAATTTGTTTGTTTGTTTCTTATTTATTTATTTATTTTTTTTTTTAATTAAATTTAAATTTGATTTTTCCACGAGCGCACGCTGACCGAGAATGAAGCGCGTCCCGCGAAAATACAGAAAATACAGAATCCAAACACACAAATCCACAAAAGTGAAAATGAAAAATTATAGTAGACGGATCGAGAGAGGGAGAGAGATGGGTAGAGAGAGAGCGCGCGGGCCGGAGAAAGAGAGAGGAGCAGAGAGAATCGGCGAGCGGCTGAGAAACAAATTATATTTGACTTGAAAAAATATTTCTACTTGCTTTCGTGTGTGTTTGTGTTTATGTCATTTTCGAGATGATGGAAATGTGTGTGTTTTTTTATTTTTATTTCCATATTAATAGTTTTTTTTTTGTTTTTTAATATTTTGCTTGCCTTTCGTCTTCATCAGGCAACAACAAACACATTTGCTCAATTATCGAAATACAGGGTTAAGAGTTTGACAGTATTAATAATAATATTATTATTATAAAAATATAACAGTATAATAGTATAACAGTTATATAGTATAACAGTATAACAGTTGTATAATAATATAATAATATAATAATATAATAATATAATAATATAATAATATAATAATATAATAATATAATAATATAATAATATAATAATATAATAATATAATAATATGATATAATTATATAATTATATTAATAATATAATTATATTAATAATATAATAATAAGATAATATAATAATAAGATAATATAATAATGTATCTTTCCCCTTTTCTTTTAATATAATATAACTGAAATATTTTTTATTTGCATTTCAAAGTGAAAAATCTCGAGCCTTTGCTTTAAGCATATTCCTTAAATGTAATATTTACCAATTTTTAGTAAGAAAACATTCGCTAAAAGCCTTGTAATTAAATTTATAGTCCCTTATAATGCCAAGTTACAGCTTAATAAGGCCTTAAATTAATTTAATTTCATGTTTATGAGCCCAGAACATCACCCTGTAAGGCCTGCGTCCTTGCCAGGCACTTCATCACCAGCAGCATCATCATCATCATCATTATCATCATTCAGCATCATCTCCATTCAGCATCCCGGCCAGAATCATTATCATCATTATCGTGGCGATTATTATTTGGAATAAGAGAGATATAGCTACCTCCGCCAGCACATTTCGAATAATTTAATTTTCATTTGCAGTGTTGTGCCCTGCCGCCCCTCTAGTTTGTATTTTTACACACAACGCACACACAGCACACACAACACACAAGCCCCTCACTTACCTACGCTAATGTTTAATAAATTCTCTGCATTTTTCTCCATCTCTCCCTCTCTCTCTCTGGGTTTCCCTCTTTCTCTCTCTCTTGCTTGCTGCTGCCTTCAATTGGCATTTTAGTTGGCACTTTGCTGCTTGTTTCTTGTTAGTATTAATAATTTTAGTTGCTGTTGTTGTTGTTGTTGCTGTTGCTGCAGCTGTTGGCATTTGATTAACACTCATTAGCGTCCAACAACAACAACAAAAATAACAACAACTCGCACATAAATTTTTAAATACGGCAATTATTTTAATATCTTTTCGCATGATAGAAGGAAAAATAGCCAAGTTTCAAGAGAGAGAGACGGTGAGAGTACACCGAAAGAATAAAGGAGGTTATTCTTCTTAAAAGAAAATATAAGAAATAATATAAAAACTAAAATATAGTTTAATAATAATAATAATAGTAATATAATAATATATATATTATAAAAAAATAAGCTATTAATATGAAAAATAAATAATGTAATAAATAAATAATGTAATAAATAAATAATGTAATAAATAAATAATATAATAAATAAATAAATAATATAATTTATAAATGAATAATTAAATAAATAAAAAATATAAAAACTAATGTATTTAATTTTTAATTCTTTGACTAACAAATTAAAAAAAAAACCTTAATAGTTCTGAACAAGTTACAAAAATGTAAGATTTTATTTATACAAAAATGTATACATGAAAATCTTGATTATTTTAATAAATAATTAATGTAATAAATAAATAATTAATAAAAAAAAATTAATTATGAATTAAATAAATTTTCCTTGAAAAAATTAACATTTCTTAACAATTTACAACTTGTGTAAGATTTTATTTGTACAGAAATGTATACATGAAAATCTCTCAAAATATTTATTTAATTATAATATTTTTTTTTCTGTGCTTTGATTTATTATTACAAGACTTCTATTAATAATTTTCGTACTAGCAAATTTTCGTACGTTGTAGAGACATATAGACGTGCCACTTAAGCTGATAACTGGGTAATATGGGGCACACATTACTCATACGCAGCGTGCGCCAAACTCAACAGAACTAGCTCTGATTTCACATTTCGCCCAAAACAGTGCAACCTCCCACAGAGAGTCTCGCCTTTATTGCACTGACTGACTGATGGAGTGACTGACTAACTGTATGATTGACTGACTGACTGACTGACCGATTGTAGTGAGTACACAACGCTCCCTGCGGCTGCCTGCTCGTAAACAAAAGAGCTTCTTCGGAGGAATGCTTAACATTTGGGATAAACACTCTCGGGGACGACGAGTGCAGCCGGAGATTTATGGGATTTGTGCAATCAAACAGTTTCTAACCACATTTCAAATAAGCTGCCTTGAGAGATCCAGTCTCGACGAGAACAGCTTGAGATGCCCATTAAAATGGGGGCTTAATGGGGGCGCCCGCCCGCATGCCCTACAGATTACAAGATTCTCTGGAATAACGGAGATTTCTTAGTGGGAAAATTATCAAGAAAATATATAAAGTTCTTACTAATTGTTCTTAGTAAATAGTTCTTCAATTGCAAGTATTGTTCGGGTTAATTCTGAGCTTAATTGGGGTTCATTATGGGTTCACTTTTGGGCTTATTTTATGTTCATTTTAGGTTCATTTTGGATTCATTTTGGGACTATTTTTAGTCTTTTTTTGGATTAATTTTGGGTTTATTTTAAGTTTATTTAAGGTTCATTGTGGGTTTATATTACGTTCATTTTGGGGTTATTATGGGTTTATTTTGGGGTTCATTTTGGGTTCATTTTGGGTTCATTTTGGGTTCATTTTGCTATTTATTTAAGGTTTATTTCGTGCCTTGTTAGTTTCTATTTCGTTGCCTATTGGCCTATTCCTTATTCGGGTCGTATCATGGAAGACTGCACTCTGGCACTTGCAGCTCCCGACATTAAAGCACTTAATTTGCATTTCACTTTTGGCTTGGCACAGCCTCTCCCTTCCCCCGCTTCCCCGCTTTCCCGCCTTCTGGCATTTCCATTTCCATTTCCATGCCGCACAACGTGCTATAAAAAAGTCTATTTTTTCGCTGCTCCTGGGTGTGAATGACAAATCTGCAATGTGCAATGCATTTTCATATATATAAACATACTAGTATATATATATATCTATAGCCGAGTATATAAAAGTGTATCGCCTGCACATGTGTGGGGTATATATACATGTATATGTATATATATTAAGGCTAAAATTATGTGCCCGCAATCACGATGGCTCTCACACACTCTCAACGCACACTTGCACTGAAAAAAGTGTAAAGAGATTCTTGCAGGAATTATAATAAACATGAAATAAAATCATTAAAGGTATCTGTTTATGTAAATGTATTTGTAAGTTGGATTATGTTTTAGATTTTTTTATTGAGTCTAATTTTAACTTGAATCTTTGGCAAATTTATTTAATAAGTTAATTTTATAAACACCTAGGTTTCTATATATATTTGAATCTGTGATTATTTTTAAAACATATTCGTTTAAAGAAAACCCAAAGTTTTAAACTATATTACCATCTAAAATACTTTAGAGAACTTTACAAAAAATTCACAATATATTTCATAATAAAAACATAAAATTTCTCCCTGTTTACGAATCATATTCCGGCACTAACACACACATTTCCCAGTCTGGGCAATTGAGGCAGGGACTGAGGCAGAGCAAATTTAATGCACGGGAAAAATGTATTTTATTTAGTTGAAGCTGAAGCATTCCCTCGGCTGAGCCATATTTTATGGGTTTTTCGTTTTTCGTTTTTCGCTTTTCCTTCTGCTCCTACACTATTTTTTTCGTGTGCCAGCTTTTCTTGGGTGTCACGCTGCGTATGAATAATGTGAGCGAGTACGTTACGTATACGCCCGGTGCGACGACACTGCATGTGGCAACTAAAGAAAGAGAAAGAGAGAACGAGAGAGACAGAGAGAGTTCCCCATGATTGACTTCTGTCAGCAATTATTTCGTTTTATTTATTTTCCCCAGATTTTTCTTTTATTTTCGGTTGAGTTTTCCTTGGCACTTGGGGACAGGAAATAGGAAATGTTTTTCATATTTAAATTAGCTTGGCCTGCACTCTCAATACTATAATTTGTTTATTTATCTTTTTTTGCTCCTGCTGCTGTTGGTGTTGTTGTTGTTGCCCAAAAGCGTCATTCGGTGTGCGAAATTCCTATTCCCCAGGTCGAAATTCGAAATTTGGTTTGCAACTCGTGACCGTCAAAGACAAATTGAAGTGACTCAACAAATAATACCAGCATGTGAGCATTATGCACAGACAGATGACTCAAGACTACATTTTTGGTTTGTTTTTTTTTTAGGGAAAGATTCAGAAGTTCAGAGTTCACTGAACGGACGACAATGGAGCTCGAGCTCGAGGAAGAGCCATTGTTCTGAATGGTATTTTTGGTTTTCCTATGAATTATTTTTGAAATTTATTATTTCACGAATTGTGAATAATTTTAAAAAGCTTTTGAACATAAGTATTCTGTGAAATTGCAGTTGAATCAAATATATGCTTCAGTTTATATATCTTTTAAATTACTATATCGCATTTTTAATATTTTATTATTTACATATTTAATTTATTGCAGATTTATTTTAATTAAATATTTTATTTTGTTTAGATTTCACTTAAAATTATTTAAGGGTTTCATCGAAATATATATACAAAAGACTCGTAGAATATATGTTAATCCTTTATTTTCAAACCCAATTAAAAATAATAAGTTTGATTTGATTTTGATTTATAAATCGTTTATGTTTTTTACACCTTAATAATTTATTTAAAAATTCTCTTAGGTAACAATCAATAGGGACATGTTAAAATAAGTCTAAAAACCTCACTTAAATACACCAAAAGTAATTTATTAATTCCTAAGCTTAATCAAAATAATTTTCATACATTACCGTAATTATTTTTGCTTAAAAGAATATTTTTACATTTAAATAAACTCCAAACTTGTTGTATTTAAACCCAACCACAAATGCAATTGAGATATAACCATGCAACGAAATGAAGTGAATGGATAAGAAAGAATAAATAAAAACATTATCGAGCGAGTGGAAAAAAATATCTTCGAAACTTCCCAATAAAATGTGGCCTTATAATTATCCTGAAATAATATCCATAATTTAGTGGTGCCAAAAAAAAAAGAATACCAAAAAACAAGGACCGCATGCAGGGCGACATACACAAGGGACACAGAGACAAGGACATAAAACATACAAACATCAAATGCAAAGGCAGGCAAGACATAACGCTTCAGATAGATAGATATATAAAGAGAGATAGATAGATAGAGAGAGAAAGAGAGAGAGAGAGACAGACGATATAGGTGGGTCTCTCGGCATACGTACGATCGGTCAACGAGTATAGAGGCTTCCTGTTCTTTAAACCTGGAAAAAGGGTTACAATCTTAATAAACAACGATAATACAGACAACAATCAAAGGGAAAAATTACTAAGTTAGGGGGGGGGGGACAAAGGGGGTCAATGGGGTGGAGTG
>VNJS01007423.1:48607-66531 GCA_008042575.1 Drosophila watanabei
CTTTTCCCCCCCCCCCCCCCTCGCTTTTCCCGTATATATATTTTTGCTGCTTTTCTGTTTTTGTATTTTTAATGGTGTTATGGACACTCTTTGGAGCCGTCGTTTTATTTATTTTTTCACAAAAAAAAAAATAATAAGAGAATGAGAATGCAAAATGGGAAAATTGTACTTTGTTTGATTTGGTTTTCAACTTAGTTGTCTGTTTCTGTTTTTTTTTTATTATTGGGAAAACGCACATTTCATGAGATACAATTTCATGAATGTATTTCTGTGTTTTAAGCTTTATAAAATGAATGCAAATGGATTTTTCTTTGATTAAAAATGATTCAATTCAGCAATGAATTTAAATGAACAGAAAAAATAAAGAAATGCCTTGAACAAGACCTAGTTTTTGGTTTATTACTAATTAAATATTTAATTTATAGTAATAAAAACCCTTTTAAATATTGTGATTATATGTTTAAAATATTTTTTTACTTTCAAATAATGTAGAAGATTTTCCCAGTTATTCATTTCATTTTTTTTAGTTTCTTTTTTATTATTATTTTTTCTTAATTTTTTGCTGCCTCTCTTATCCCTTTTAATCCCCTTTTTTCCCTCCCAATATTTACTTAGTTATTTTGTGATGCACTCAGGCATTCATTCGCTCGCTGAATGCCGCATTCATTCCCTTCAAAGTCACAAAATACTTGGCGCCTGCTTATCCTGACATCCCAAGGACCTGTCTTAACACTCACAAAAAAAGCAGAAAAAAAAAACTGAATAAAGAGGACAAAAAACAACACTCAAACTCATAAAGCGTCAGAAGCAGGGCGCAAAACAAAAAGCGAAGAAAAAAACAGCAGCAGCAGCAAACAAACATGAAAAGCGTGAAGGATAAGGAAGGGGAAAATAGAAACAAAAGATAAGCGAGCAGGACAATAATTCTCCGAGTGTCCACTAAGCGGAAGGGGGCGGGAAATCGCCACAAAATTCGCCAAAATGCACCCAAAAGAGGCAACAACAACAACAACAGCACTACATTCAATTGAACAGAGGGGTTAAGGGGTTAAAAAGGGGTTAAGGGGAGAGACGTTCGAGGGTTCAACTTTGAGCCACATAGAGACACATGCCACACATGGCTTATACCGTTAAATACTCTATAATCAGGCTTGCTCCGGTTATCGAAATCGTAAAAATTTAACGAATTCGATTTTGAAAAAAAGGAATCGGTGCTCCCATTTTCTATTTACTTATCACTTCGACCAGACAAAGTTGCCCGTTTTACCAAACGCAAATATCTTACGATATAGAGAACGGAAATACCGATCCCCTTTTTCGAAATCAACATCGGTAAATTTTTACGATTTCAATAACCGCAGCAGAACTGAATAATACTCTATATAAATTACTAAATAGTTTGGGTATAAACTGAAGATAAATTCTATAAAATAAATATAAAATTAACATATATTAGATACTTATTAACATTTATTTTAACTTTGTTTAATACATCTCTTCTTTTATTTGCTTTTATCAAACCCTTTATGATTTTATATTCCTTTTTGGTTTTTTTGTCTTTCTTTTTGTAAACTCTTCTTGCTTTTTATCTATTTTTCTTTTAGAATATATTATATATATTTTATATTATATAATGTATTAAATTTAAACGCAGAGTATTCCCCACATTTTCTCTGTAAACTCTTCCACTTGCATTATTTCCAGTTGCATACTTGCAGGCGCATCCCCGAACGCAATTACATGACCAAAAGGGGTGGCGTGAAGCCCAAAGAGGAGAGAGAGAGAAAGAGAGAGGGTGTATGTGTGCTGCAGGGGGTTCCCCTTCGCTTAAGCTGTGACGTGCTTCAAGCCACACAGTCGCACTCAAGCCAAAGCTCAAGCCGGATGAAGGCGAAAGTAGCTGCTGGCTGGTTGCCTGCTGGAAGATTGGCATTGTTGTGAGTAAGGAGAAAAGCAAAGGGAGGTGCAAATGGAATGAGAAAAATGGGAGAAAGAACCAGGATATGGAATGGGCAAAGGAGCAAGGAGGGAGCCAGGGAATTTGGAGGGATTAAGGGGAAACGGAAGTATGCCCGACGGCAGCTCTTCATGCGCCTAATTATATGTGCAAATAAATGAACGACGCATGCTGATTGCGTGTATGTGTTCGAGTCACCGCTCTGTGGCTCTGTGTGTGTGTGTGTGTGTGTGTGTGGCAGGGCACTGAGAAAAAATATATATATTTCATAAATCAAACTATTATATAGAAAGCCTAAAAGTAGAGCTGGGAATAAATCGATTTTCAGTAAATTGATTTTCTTCTAACAACTTTAAAAAATTAATCGATTTGAATCTACTTTCCATACAAAAATTGGAATTTTTATAATCTATTCGAAAATACTTTCCCTACATAAATAGGTATTTTTTAGGTCTAATAATTAAAATCTTGTTATAATATCTTATCTATTATATTTGTTCTTCACATTTTATCAATGGAATAAAATAATACATTTTTTATTTATCTTTATATAAATATATATTTGTAATTAAATTAATTTACAAAATATTAAAATTACTTAATTAAATGTAATGACAAATATGAGATTTTTTAAAACCTTTAGGCACTACTTTATTGTAAGCCCAAGAAGCATAGTCTTTCTTTTAAATAATTACAATTTCCTCAAAGCCTTATTTTTCAGTTTTCAGCTTCGTTTAATTCTTCTTATTTAAAATTATAAATTAATTTATGATATATTCAAATTATTTATTTAAATGTAATATAATATATATTAAAACTATTTATGTAAATTAAAAGGTAAATGTGAGATTTTTTAAAGTCTTCTTTGAGCACAGACAAAACTTATAACTAACATAAAAGAAATTTATAAATAAAACAAATATAAAAACTAAATTCTATTCAAAGAATCAATTTCTTTTGTGTGTATTTCTGTGTGTATGTGCGTTTTTTTAACACCAGTATTTGTGTGTGTCGTCATAGTTGTTTGCCATAGACAAAAGGCTGCCTCTTTTACTTGCCTTTCCTTTCATTTTCCCCCGCACAACTTTTCACCGAAAGAGAGCGCTAAGCTCAACGCCCAACTTAATTAGTTTGTTAAACTCGCAACTCATACACACACGAACACTCACACACACTCAGACTCAGACTCAGACTCACACGCCTTCACATACTTAATGAGTGTCTGCGGGTGTTGACTGGTGTGTGTTGGTGGGAGTGTGTGCCTTTGGCAGGGAAATTCCATTGAAAAGCTGGCAAAACAAAGGGCAAATATCAGGTATTTTGTAAACTAAAATTTAAGCTGCTGCAAGTTCACTCCAATTAAGATATTGATTTTGTTTTCAAAGACTTTCAAATATTATACGTAAAGCAATTAGTAAGGTGTTGAACATATATATTTTTATTTATAGATAGTAGTAAATAATGTTATTTTTCAATAAACAATTTATATTTGCACTACCAATATAAATTACAATGAAATATGATGGTAATGGTACCACAGAAATCTGTAAAGTTTTCAAACATCTTAAGAACATGCACAAAATTATGCGATATTTTTGTATATTACATTTTAGAAATATGTATCGTAGAAACAAACAAAAAAATAACAAATTTATTTACCAAACAAAGTCTAAATTGTTTTTACAAAGTAAAATTATGTTGCCTTATTTTTGACACCATTTTTTATTTTTAAACCCCTAGATTTCTGTTCATAATTATTAAATCATCTATATTTTTGCTAGCTTCTTACTTTTTTTTTTTTTGTCTAAAATGGCTTCGAAAAATCGAAAAACCTTTGAAGGATCCTCATTCTCTCTCTCTCACACACACACACACACTCGCACAATTCGAGGGCAAGTGGTAAGTGGCCCCTCACTCCCACATGCATGTATGCTCACATACCGTTAATTTAAGGACCTTGAAGCAAATGGAAGCCCGAAAAGAATTTGAAAAGAGTAAATCGAAAAACGAAAAACGAGAAAATATAAACCAAAAAATCCAAAGCACGACGAGCTCAGGACCATGAATCCAAATCAAAGTGCAAAACCGAATAGAAAATCCTGCCGATTGCAACTCTGAGTGTGTGTGTGCGACCGAAGATGAAGGCGAAGCATCACCGAGGGGAAGTTGGGCGGCAAAAGTAGGCGAAAAAAAAAAATATATATATATAAAAACTGTCACAAGGCCATTAACAAAAGCCTGAGACTGATGGAAGATGTGAGGCAAGTCGAGGGGGGACGGAGCAAAAAACCAAATTAAAATTGCGAGCCGGTTTGAAATGGGCACAGCCGCCAGTACCCCCTCGAAAAACCAGCCCACCACCCACCACCCACTCTAGTTGGTGCTGCCACCTTGTCTAAGTACATAGAAAAAAAATTAATTATTTGAGATTTTAAAACTCTTCAAAAGGTGTATAAAAGTATGTAATAAAATGTGGTTGATTCTGAGTAAATTAATTGTTTTAGCGATAAGAATTTTCTAAAATCTTTTAGGGGTTTTAAAACTCTCTTTGTATAAGCTAGAATTGATATTCCTACAAACAAAATTTAATTAATTAATCAAATTAAACTTGAACACTACCTAATTATTTCATTTCTTTTTTTTAATAATTAAAATTTATTGTAAATGTATATTTATAATGATCTAGCTTTCTGTTACTGTGTTTTTATTACCTATGATACACATTTCTCCAAAAACGAATATAGATAAATTTTTATTACAAATTGTAATTTAAAGTCTTTTAAAATAGTCACGCAAAAGTATGCTAGAAAAAATAAGTATCTATTTTCAAGCCGAAACGAATTTATTGCATTCTTTTGGGCATATTTTTAAGGTGATTTTAAATCACATTGGTGTTTTTGGAATATACAAATAAATGGTTTGCTTTTAGTCTTCTCTTTTTTAAACTATTTCCAATGACCAAATTTATTTGTATACAAATATATTAATACTGTAAAATATATATACAGTTACATAGATTTTTTTCTATTAATCCGAAGAAAATATCTCAATTTTCGTCCCGTGTGTGCGCCTTTTTTTTCCCTGAAGGCAAGGTGAAATGAGGGGGGCAAACGGGATTCTGTGCATGTGCATGTGCATGTTGCATAATTTCACCTGAGTGGGCGTGGCCCGTCTGTGCGTGTGCGTATGAGTGTACCGTGCATATATATATGTGTGTGTGTGTGTGTGTGTGTGTGTGGGGCCAGGACAGGATCCGCTGATTTTCATTTCATTGCGTCGTGCATTTGATTAACCATCGCAGCCTGCTCGGCAGCTGTCGCCGTCATCTCTCGCCAAATTGAGCATGTTGCGGGATGGAAAAGCCCAGGGGGGGAGGGGGGTTGGTAGAGGCGAACGGCGGAAAAGCGGGAGAAAAGCAGCGATGGTTGGGTGGCAAGGTGGGCGGAAATGCACAACCTACAATTAAGTACACTAACCAATTGAGTGGCGCTCAATTGTTGGCCAACTGATACGGCAAATTTGGGTTAGGTTGGGATTTGCGGCTCAAATTGACTACACTGTGCGCAAATGATATATACTTGTGGGTATTTCAAGTGTTTTAAATCGTAAAAACGTAGATTAGGTGGAATTAAAACTAAGATTTGTGTGTAGTTTGATTTTTAACCTTATATTTTAAGTTTATTTTAAAGATAATTATAGTATTTGTTTAGTATTTTTAAAGGCTTTTTGTTAGGTTGAGGTATTTTTTGGTAAAAACGGGCACACTAAAGCAAGTGAAGCATATACGAGCATACATTAGCTTCACTTCCCTTAGTGTGCCCGTAGTTTTTTTTTTCTTACTTTATTAAAAAGTTAAAAAAATCGATTTTTTTTTATTAGAAATTTAAAAGCATTAACATAACTTTCAAGGTTTAAAGAAACCTCTTACTAACAAACAATTAAATACACTGTCATAGCTGCATTTTTTACATGTTTAAGTAAAAATTTCGAAATAAAAAGTAAGAAGACAAAAAATATAAACTCATTCCACAAATCCCCAAACCCCCTGCTAATCTCATTCCGAAATAAAAATAAGTGTATTTTCATTTTTGCTAATTCCCTTTTCGGTCTTTTCTCTCGTCATGCTCTTTTCGCATTTTTAATTAGCGCAAAAGCAGATCTAAAAAAAAAAATGAAGAAAAATCCTTCAAGCTCTCTCTCGCTTTTTTTTCTATTTTTTTTTTACCGGGCAACCCATTTTTCTTCAATTCAACTTTGGCTGCGGTTGCCAGGGGTGGAAAATGCTGAAAAAAGCAAGAAAAATTTTATGTATTTAAGCGTTACCTGGCAACCCTTTTCGCTCCTTCGTTATGACAACCCTGCCGTTGGTTTGAGAAAACTGTCAGCCAAGCAAAACCTACCACCTAAGTCAGATAATTTACGATATTCCAGCTGTAAATACGGAAAAATAGCTCAAGCTTTAGCTCCTTTATCGAGTGTTATATTTTTCCCAGTGCTAAATGCCACACTTCTTCCATTGAAACCAATTAAAAACCAAGAGAGAGCATCATGAAAACCCAGGGAAAGTATGGAGTAACTGCAATGGCAGCTGCCCAGGTCCTGTGCGAGGATGTGAGGAACTTTAGCACCCGGCGGCGTAACATCATGTATCTGATGCACCGCTACCTGGTGGAGAATGGTTTCTACTCCAGTGCCGAGGCCCTCAAGTCCGAGGGAAGCCTGTCCGAGGAGTACGAACTATGCGACAACATCGACCTGGACGGCATGTACTTGGAGTACGCCAGCTTCTTCAACATGAAGTTTGGCAAGTATCCCAAGATTCTCAAGAAGGTTGGACCTAAAATCAAGGTGGAGATGGCAGCGGGCAAAGGTCAGCCAAAGCAGCAGCAGCAGCAGCAGCAGGAGAAGGAAAAGCCGGAGAAGCTAGAGAAGGCGCCTTCAAAGTCACAGAACGAGGTGGGTTCTTTGGCCAATTGGCACATGGGCGTGGGAGCAGCCAAAGCGGCGGCTTCTGTTAGCCTGAATCCCAACAACTACAATCCCAACAACTACTCCAGTTCCCAGTCGCAGTCGCAGTCGCAAACGGATAATCCTCTGCAGATTAGGAAAATGGAAACACCAGTGGAAAGCGACGTCTCATCCTCATCCAAGTTGGTGGGCGAAATAGAGCACGGCCACCTTGGAGGCGATGACTCGCTGTTTGCCTCGATGGACTGGCAATCGCTGGCGGAGCTGGTCAAGACCTCCATTTTGCGAGAGGAGATCAATCTCCGGTGGTCGGATGTCTGCGGCAATCAGCGGGCCATCGAGCTGATCAAGGAGGCGGTGCTCACGCCCATCGAGTATCCGCAACTGTTTGCTCATGGTTTGAAGCCATGGCGCTCTTTGTTGCTCCACGGACCGCCCGGCAGTGGCAAGACCTTCCTGGCCAAGGCTCTCTACTCGGAGACCCGCGGCCAGGTGACCTTCTTCAACATCACGGCCAGCATTATGGTGAGCAAGTGGCGAGGAGAATCTGAGAAAATACTTCGCGTTCTCTTTCACATGGCGGCCAAGAGGGCTCCATCGGTCATCTTTCTGGACGAGATCGAGAGCTTGACCTCCAAGCGGGACAGAGTCACCGATCACGAGAGCTCGAAGCGCTTCAAGAACGAGCTGCTCCAGCTGCTGGATGGCATGGAGCACACTTTGAAGGGTGTCTTTGTTCTGGCCAGCACCAACCTGCCCTGGGACATTGACGAGGCCTTCCTGCGGCGCTTTGAAAAGAAGCTGCTGGTCCAGCTGCCCAATCAGGCGGAGAGGAGCTGCCTCATTTCCCGCCTTCTAGGCACCAGTGTCTCTATGACGCCCAAGCTGCTGGAGCATCTGGTGAAGATCTCGGATCAGTACACTGGGGATGAGATACGTCTGGCCTGCAAGGAGGTCAGCATGCAGCGGGTGAGGTGTGCCACCAGCAAGATGCCGGGAGCTGCCAAGGACTCGCTTGTTGTGAGCGAGGCCAATGTGGAGAAGGCCTTCAAGATGGTTCGTCCTCAGGGACAGAAGCTGTTGGCCAAGCACGAGCAGTGGCAGCAGGAGAATGGCTCCTAATTAATTGGTTAACTTAATGTAAAATTGCTTGCTTTTTTTTTGTCGGTATGTTAATAAAAATTCTTGGAAAGACTCTATACATCATCATAGTCATTGGTTACCTGCCCGTGGTGCGTCTCCTGGCTCCAGCAATTGTCATCCTGGACACATATCTTCGTATCCTGCCGCTGGATCTGCGCTGCGTGTTTCCTGTAATTGCCGATTTCACACTGTACTCGGTGGCCGTGGAGCTCCTTCGATCGCTGATCATCACATCGGAGCAGAGGGACGAGGACAATATGGAGGCGGCTGATCTTCGCTTGCCGCCGGTGAAGGTGCCACCGCCACTCGATGAGGTCGTTGTGGCGGAGCTATCCGAGCGGGAGAAGAGAGAGGAACGCTTGCTGCGACTGCTGGACCCGGTGCCGGTGGCATCCTGTATGTTGCTATAGAACTCCTCCGTTTCCCGGTCATACGTCTCGTCCTCATCATCCTCGTCCATGGGATCCACCTCGAACTCCTCGCCCTCGGCCTCGGTGGCCATGGTATCGCTTCGCTGGCTCATTCCCCGCATCCGGTTGCCATTCGAGAGGGATGAGGATTGCTGCTGATGCTGATGCTGCAGCTGGTAATACTCGTGGCAGTCGCCGCGTGATCCTCGGGATCGACTGCTGTTGCTCAGGTAGCGATATGGCGCCGAGCTCGAGTTGCTGGTGGTGCTTAGGGAGTGGCGTTTATCCGACAGACCGCCATTTGTGATCTCACCGCCACCGTCGCCATCGCTCTCGCCGCCGCCAACGCTGCCGCTGAAGGTGACCTCGTGGAACTTGGAGGACTTGCGACGGCTCCTCGAAGCCATGCCCTCGCCATTGCCCAGGGAAATGGAGGGTCGGGGTCGATTGTTATTATCCCGCTTCTGCTGATCCTGCTGGTGCTGGTGCTCCTCGTCCTCGCCGCCGTCCGGCATCAGGGTTAGGGCCAGGGCGGGACGGCCCCTTTTGCGGCTCCAGGGAAAGGCCCGGATAAATGCAAAGATAATGAACAGAGTGGCAATCATCTCGGGTTTATGTTTTTTGCCACCTTTTTTATTGTATTTATTTTTATGTTTTTAGAGAACTATTCTCTTTGAAAATCGCGCACTCATCGTTAGGTATTTTTTGGGTATTTTTTTAATTTCGATTTCGGTTTTCGGTTTTTGATTTCGATTTTGTTTATATTTAGTGTTTGTTCTGGTTTGGATTTTTAATATAATTAGTTTAGTTTTTAAAGAGACAGCGAGAGAGAGAGGGGGAGAGTTAGAGAAGAGTTGAGAGCCGGAAACGGAAGTCCTGCTGACAGGCTTACGCACATATATATATAAAAGGAAAGAGAGAGAGAGAGAAAAAAAACTGAGGAACTGCAGCTGACAGACACGTGGCCCCAAAATGATGGATCAACGGTCAGTGCTGTCAGACAGGAAAAAGTGTTGAAAAATAAAGAAACAACTAGCTTTAAGCTATAATTTGGAAGAGAGGGGAAAAATCATAAATAAGGCTGATCTAAGACATTATATTTTTAAATATTTGAAATTAAATTGCAAGAATTTAAAGTACTAAAATAAAATATATAAAAATTTGGTATGTATATCGGGAGGAAAAGTCTAATATTATATATCGATACGTAAAAGATATCGAAAATAGCGTAAGCTTCGGTACATACAATGTTAAAATAACCAAATATATCGCATATCGAGAAGCAGAGTTTAAAGTTTAATATCGATATAACCAATCTATCCAAAATTTCGCATAATAAATCTGTTTTATCGAAATAATTTCTACTTAAACTTTCTTATATGATATACAATAGATAATGGTTATCGCAAATATCGTAAACTTCAATATATTGTTTAAATAATCAAAAATATTGTATATCGAGAGGCAGAGGCCAAAATGACATATCGATATAACAAAGATATCGGAAATTTTGCATAATAAAACTGTTTTATTGCAAACATTTCTACTTTAAACTATTCATTATGATACCTCAATATATATAATGTTTAAATAACTAAAAATATCCCATATCTAGAGAAAGAGTTCAAAATTATTTATCGATATAACAAATATATCGAAAATATAGCATAATGAAACAGTTTTATTGCAAACATTTTTACCTTAAGATGTCGAATATGATATATCGATACATAATAGATATGAAAAATATCGTAAACTTCTTTAGAATGTTTAAATAACAAAAAATATCGCATATCGACAGGCAGATTCCAAAATTACATATCGATATAACTCACATATCGAAAATATCGTTACTATGTGTTCATGTTTTATTGAAAACATTTCTACTTAAATTTAAACTGAACAGATTTAAGCCGGCGATTAAAACGTCCGCATTTGACGTTTCCTGATCCACGCTTCATTTGCTTTCCAGCTTCATTTTCGCAGCTGTATTGTTTATCTGTTTGATATACATTCGTATATATAACATTTATACACTCGTTCCGTTCGACTGACTGACTGATGTACTGATGCACGGATAAACTGCCGGATTGACGAGTGATTTTGTGCACAATTTTGATGGCGCTGCGAGAATATTATGATAATCAATGCACAATTATTGCACACATCTATGGATACACACAGCACACACACCAGACACACAGCACACACACATCATAATACATAAAGGAGACTCTAAGTGCAGGGCAACCTTTTCCTACTTATTTATTTTCCCACTCGAGTAGCATTCTTGCCTTTGATAGGACCTTCCCCCCTCTGGCATCCTGGCCACCCCTGGACTTCCTTATTTTCTGCCTTGTTAGGGATAAGAGAAAGAGAACTTGCGTAGAGATTGTATAGAAATTGAATAGACAACAACAACAACCGGGGCATTTAAGGACCCTCAGACCCTGTGAGCGGCTTACACAACTATCCCAACTAGTCTCTCCCTCACTCTCTTGGTATATCCTGGCCATCCTTCGCCTCCCTTTGACCCAAGCTACTACGAGTAGCCACTTTTTAGTTCAAACCATAATTGAAATGATTTAACAATGAGAAGAAGGGAGAAGCTGGGCTTAGGTGGTCCTTAACTTGGCAGGACACACAGACAGTAGGGCTTTAGCTACTGATTTTTACTTGGTAACAAGTAAAGCCAGGGCTTGAGTTAAATAAATAAATAACAAATAAATTCCCATATATCCTTAATCAAGAAAATGCATGTTTGTTATTAAAAACAAACTTCCCTCTAAAAAACTTGCAGTTTTCTCAACAAATTTTAAAGCAACTCAATTGCGTTTAATTAAAACTATCAGAAGGCACCGAGTTCAGGAAGCGTAACAAATTCTTATGGAGGACGACCAACCAAGATGATGATGATGAAGCTGCATCCGCCCGCCCACTTTTCCACCTGCGGCACACGCACTACTTTTTAATTTGTTGAAATTGCATTAAAAAAAGCAGCTAGCAAAAGGAGGAAAAAAAAAACAAGTAAAACCAAGAAATAAAAACTAGAAATAGCGGCCAGGAAAACTTGCCACCAAGGAGAAAGGATTGCAATATATATAAAAAGGAAGGGGAGACTGAGAAGGGGCAGAAGTGGCATCTAAAGTGAATTAAGCTCAGCAAAAACGCTTTCTCTATTTATACATAAAGTCTGTGTCAGGGCGAGTGATGTCCCATGGCATAATTGCAGGTAAAAGCAGGGGAAGTTGCTTTATAATTAGCCAGAGAGAAAGGGAGCTTTAATATGAAAGAATTGTGAATTAAATTAACCAAATTTAATTTTGAATAAATAAATTTGTTAGAGAAATTGCAAACTAAAGAAAATACAACATATAATATAATAATAATATTAATTTAATTTCTATTTAGATAAATGTTCCACAAACTTAGCTCCTTTTTATTTATTAAAACCTCTTCTTCAGAGCTTCTTTAAATCAACTTCAAGGGGCTAATGTCCAGTTTTAATTGAATACTTCAGGGTTAAGGTTAAGGACGATGTCTTCTTCTTTGATTTGCAAAGGCTAATTGTTTACCAATTAGTGCTCCGATATTCCATCAGGCTGGAAGGCCGTAAAGCCTTGGCTTTAACATGGCTTTCCACTTAAGCCCACTTAAGTCATCGCATTAGCATTAGCTTTACCGCTAGTTGCAGTTTGCAGGTGGCCGGCCAAGTCCTGGATCCTGCGATTCCAAGGGTCTTTTTCTTCTTCTTTTATTTTTTTGCCCCTTTTCTTTTTTTCTCTCTCATTTCTCTTCGCTTTTCTTTAAGTGTTGGCAAACAAGCTGGTAACAGGACCGAAATGCACCCCCCTTTCCACTCTCTTTCTCCCTCTCTCGCTCACAGGTTCTTGGGGAGCGCCTTGGGCACTGTTTGCTACTTTTACAGCGACTGCGCCTGTACACATCACACAGACACACACGCACACCCACACACACACTCATAGCCGCATTACCACACAGACACACTCAAATATTTCCTTTCAATTTTTTTCTCTCTTTCCCCGCAGCTCTGTTGCTTTTTCTGATTTTCTTTTCCAACTAATTCCACATTTTGCTAGGCGCAGGCATACTTGTACACCAATGCCACATTTCGTAGCATACTTTTGGGCAGACGTTTTTAATTGATTTGAAATCTGTTTGATTTCTTTTTACTAATTTCTAAAGGTTCATCGCAAACGGAAAAGTAAGAATACTTTTTTGTTTTCAAGTCACAACTATGATAATTTCTGGTTTAAATTTAAGTAAGACACATTTCATAGCATACTTTTGGGCAGACTTTTTAATTGATTTGAAATCTGTTTGATTTCTTTTTACTGATTTTTAAAGGTATTTGTGCTATTTCTTCCTATATAGTTTTCAAGTCACAACTGAGGTATTATCAGCTTTAGAAATAAGTAATTTCATAGCTTATTTTGGAATAAAACCTAAGATTTGTATCAATATTTCATTTTATTCTCTTCTTAAATTACAAATGTTAAGCAAAAATTAAGGATATATAATGGATATATAATAGATATATAAAACATACCAACAAATAATATATTTTAATATATTTAATAGTTCGATTTTAATTGTAGCTAAATCTGGTTCAAAACTACACTAAAAAAGATCATTTCTTTACTCTGGTTAATCCTATTATCTTGGCCACAATTATATTATATTTCTATATACAAGTGTGCGTGTGTCTGCAGCTTTTCAGCATCCTCAGCTGCTGCTGTTGTTGTTGTTGTTGTTGTTGCTGTTGTTTCCCTCTCGGGGGCTAAATTTAAGTAGCAACAAATCACTTCATTGTTTGCGTGTTTACATAATATTTATACATTGTACTTGTGGGACTCTCTCTCGCTTCTCTCAATCTCTCTCTCTTTTTCTCTCATTCTGGCTGTCTCGGTTGTCACAGTGTTGTTTCATTAATAAAAATGCTTCCTCGAGAAGAAAGCAAAAAAAAAAAAGAGGAATATCGAAGTACACAAACTTCGGCAGACAAAAAGAAAAACTTTCAGACTGCACGTCGCCAGAGAAAGCAAAACAAAAAAGGGGAAACTCAGAAAAAAACGAGAAAAACGAACTGATTTAATCAAAGTGGACACATAAAGAGCTTAAAAAATACTATAGTAACTTTATAAAAATAAAATCCATTAAGCATTAACTAGGGAAAAATCCAAGAAATAAGTTATTTTTATCAAGAAAGATGTAAGATAGCTAATCCTTAGCTAGCAGTACGATTGATGAAGTAAGATTGATGCATTTCGTGTGCAAAATAATCAACCTTAAATTGAATGCAAATACAAAACTGTAGCAATTAATTGCTAAATGCCAAGGCTAAAGCCAATCAACCTTTAAGAACGGTTACTTAAACCCATAAGCCAGCTTCCATCACTTGAAATTTAGTTCAAACTACTTGGCACTTTAAAGTGTGTGTGTTTTTGCCATCCATTAACAACCCCATCATCAGCATCATCATCATCATCATACCCGTTGCCGTAATCATCATTATCATCAGCCTTAATATCCCCTGCCAGCGACGTCATAAATAATGCTCCCTCCTCGCAAACTTAATGCAAAACATCTTCCAAAATATGCGCATAGTTTCCATAAGCTGACGGAGGGAGTCAAGGTCGGGGGATGGATATTTAAAGCAAAATGCATGGGGGCATAATGGATAAAATATATATATTTTTGGCCCAAAGTCAAAGCGTTTAAAACCGACGGGGCGAGAAAAGTTATGCGGCAACGCTGCGTATGCTTAATGTTGAACCTTGAAACTTCAATAATTGCATTTCGGATTTAATGCTGCTTTTACTGCTGCTTTTCTGCTGGAAAATATAACAATTTCATGCAGGCAGCAACAAAGTAAGCACTCCTTTAGCTTTTGCTTCGAAGGAATTTCAGGAATTGCATTCATTACGCACTTTTCACATAAGCTGAACACGCACACGCACGCACAGAAAGCACTTCGGCAGGGGAAGGAAGTGGTTTGGCAGTGCAAGAGGCAGAAAATCATTCCCCCAAAATAGGCCCAAGGGAGACCCTTCATATTTCGCTTACACTAGCAATCGACAGAAATGTGGCAAGAAGCTTGGTGCTTTGCAGATTTCACCACAATGTTGCATACTTTTGGGGCTCTTTGAAAAAGGTTTAAAAACTCTCAAGCTGAAAAGATCGCGAGAAACGTTGTTAAAAATGCTATAATTTTAATAATTTTTTTTTTTTCTGCACCTCTCATGTTTTCTTTTTGGCAGTGCAACTTTGGTACTAGGATTTCCCTTCCTGATGGTGCTGATGTGTTCCTGCCTTTTTGGCCAGCTAACAAACCTCAGGCTGGTCAAGACCGAGGCAGTCCGGTCCCCACTCTTGGAAAATTGCTAGCCCCCGGAGCCTTAACCCTCGAATGAGCACCGTAGGCTTCATCATTTCCTGTCCGTGTCTCTGATGTGTCAGTTTGTTGGCCCAGCTGCAATTTGAGGCTTTTGTGTTGGGAAATGGCAATGGCAATGGCAATGTCTGTGGAAATGGGAATGCGAATGGGAGTGGGAATGGGAATGGGAAGGGGAGAAAGGTGATTGGAAATGGAAATGCAAATCATGATAATGCCGATATGCTGATGATGATGGAATCGATGATGTTGACGATGGCCTTTGGGCGCAACCCATTTTCAATGGGTCTCAATGCAAATGCTGACCAAATTAGTGTCAAAACGTATTGACTACACATATATCTATATATATATATATACTCGCACACATGGTTACAGGGATGCTGCACATAGATACGCACTCACACTCTGTGGTGGTTAATGGCGTTGCAATTTGCATATGTGTGTCAAATGCTTGTCCCCCTCATTTTGCACCGAAGAAAAATATTATAGATTTCTTGAGAATATAGAATATAGTCGAAAAATAAGAATAGATTGACAATTATTTAATTATATTTATTAAAAAAAAATATAAACATCAAGAAGCACTAAAGCTTCTTAAGTTTAAAAGCACGAAATGTTTCATCTTGCTAGCTCTGCATTTCCCTTAATATTTTGTAACTATAAATTATTACACTTTTTTTTCTTTTCTAATTTCCTAATAATTTTCATAAATTTTCATTTTTTAATAATTAATATATTTAAAGTTTTGTGAAAAACTGAATCAAATGCTCTCAGTTTTTAGCCCTATGTGGCGCACTTGCTTTCGCTCTGTTTGCCATGAATTTTTAGCTAACACACTTAACCCACTTGCCACGCCCCACTTGCCACACATAGCCCACACACGTCACTCCCCCCCGTCTCCTATGCCCCTTGCCCGTTGCCCCTTTCCCTTGCATACATAATTCACGAAAAATATTTTTTGCACTTTAAGGAAAATTCACACAGACACACATGTATGTTTAAGCGAAAAATAAAAAGCTGCAGACGAGATTGCAATTAAATTATGTAGAAATATAATTAAGACTAAAAGTGTTGCCAAATCGGGTTAGCACTGGACCCAGTGTGACCGTGTGTGTGCTTGTAGTTTTGCCTGCAATTTTTTGTTGCCTACTTTTAAGCTGATTTAGCCAAAGGCCAACACAACTTTCGCCAAAATAATATACAATATCACATTAAAATAAGACTGCGTTTCGGGCTAAACACAAATTGAATTCAATAAAATTAATAGGCCCGGAATAGAGATACCATTTTCACTCATCATCGATGGCCTTTCATCTTGCTTTATGAGTTCTAATTCCCTTTTTGTCGCTGCAAATTGAATGCTGCAAATTGAGTGGCAGCAAAACTTATGACGTCAGGGACGTCTTTTCTCATTTGTTCGAGGGGTAACAGAAAATAAATACCTTTTCTCTTAAATTGAGAAGGAAATATAATGTACTTGGGAAGAAGTCTGCTCTCGGTGAGTCTCAGCAGTCGATACAATTTAGACATACTTCTTAAGGTAGCTTAATTTCTGTAGAATCTGTTAATTATATTTATTAAACTATGAAAAATAATTTACTGAGGAAGAACTCTACTTTCAGGCAGCCTCAACAGCCGATACAATCTAGACATACTTTTTAAGGTAGCTTAATTCCGAGAGAATCTATGGATGATATTTACTAAACTATAATAAATACTCTACTTTCAGACAGCCTCAGCAGCCGATACAATCTAGCTGCAAATTTTGAGGTAAGTTAATTTCTGTGAAGTCTTTTTAAGGTAGCTTAATTTCGATAGAATCTATGGATGATATTTACTAAACTATAATAAATACTCTACTTTCAGACAGCCTCAGCAGCCGATACAATCTAGCTGCAAATTTTGAGGTAAGTTAATTTCTGTGAAGTCTTTTTAAGGTAGCTTAATTTCGATAGAATCTATGGATGATATTTACTAAACTATAATAAATACTCTACTTTCAGACAGCCTCAGCAGCCGATACAATCTAGCTGCAAATTTTGAGGTAAGTTAATTTCTGTGAAGTCTTTTTAAGGTAGCTTAATTTCGATAGAATCTATGGATGATATTTACTAAACTATAATAAATACTCTACTTTCAGACAGCCTCAGCAGCCGATACAATCTAGCTGCAAATTTTGAGGTAAGTTAATTTCTGTGAAGTCTTTTTAAGGTAGCTTAATTTCGATAGAATCTATGGATGATATTTACTAAACTATAATAAATACTCTACTTTCAGACAGCCTCAGCAGCCGATACAATCTAGCTGCAAATTTTGAGGTAAGTTAATTTCTGTGAAGTCTTTTTAAGGTAGCTTAATTTCGATAGAATCTATGGATGATATTTACTAAACTATAATAAATACTCTACTTTCAGACAGCCTCAGCAGCCGATACAATCTAGCTGCAAATTTTGAGGTAAGTTAATTTCTGTGAAGTCTTTTTAAGGTAGCTTAATTTCGATAGAATCTATGGATGATATTTACTAAACTATAATAAATACTCTACTTTCAGACAGCCTCAGCAGCCGATACAATCTAGCTGCAAATTTTGAGGTAAGTTAATTTCTGTGAAGTCTTTTTAAGGTAGCTTAATTTCGATAGAATCTATGGATGATATTTACTAAACTATAATAAATACTCTACTTTCAGACAGCCTCAGCAGCCGATACAATCTAGCTGCAAATTTTGAGGTAAGTTAATTTCTGTGAAGTCTTTTTAAGGTAGCTTAATTTCGATAGAATCTATGGATGATATTTACTAAACTATAATAAATACTCTACTTTCAGACAGCCTCAGCAGCCGATACAATCTAGCTGCAAATTTTGAGGTAAGTTAATTTCTGTGAAGTCTTTTTAAGGTAGCTTAATTTCGATAGAATCTATGGATGATATTTACTAAACTATAATAAATACTCTACTTTCAGACAGCCTCAGCAGCCGATACAATCTAGCTGCAAATTTTGAGGTAAGTTAATTTCTGTGAAGTCTTT
>VNJS01007434.1:0-32688 GCA_008042575.1 Drosophila watanabei
ACAGAAAATATCTGTAGACATTTGATACAATTTTTGTTATGGTTTGTTTGGATTTTTTTAAAATATTATTCAAGCTGTGAAGAGTTTATATTTCTCATGGGAAATATTCTTTAAAGAAGATTCCTTGTTAAGTTATAATATTTGAAAATTTTTAAAGGAAATAATCAATTATAAAGTGTTATTTAACTTATATAACTAGTTGGAAAATTACAGAAAATATCTGTAGACATTTGGTACAATTTTTATTATCATTTCTTTTGATTTTGTAAAGCTGATACTCTTACTTGAGTAGTAAAAATATTACAGAAAATATCTGTAGACATTTGATACAATTTTTGTTATGGTTTGTTTGGATTTTTTTAAAATATTATTCAAGCTGTGAAAAGTATATATTTCTCATAGGAAATATTCTTTAAAGTAGATTCCTTGTTAAGTTATAATATTTGAAAATTATGAAGGGAAATAATTAATTATAAAGTGTTATTTAACTTATTTAACTAGTGGGAAAATTACAGAAAATATCTGTAGACATTTGGTACAATTTTTATTATCATTTCTTTTGATTTTGTAAAGCTGATACTCTTACTTGAGTAGTAAAAATATTACAGAAAATATCTGTAGACATTTGATACAATTTTTGTTATGGTTTGTTTGGATTTTTTTAAAATATTATTCAAGCTGTGAAGAGTTTATATTTCTCATGGGAAATATTCTTTAAAGAAGATTCCTTGTTAAGTTATAATATTTGAAAATTATGAAGGGAAATAATTAATTATAAAGTGTTATTTAACTTATTTAACTAGTGGGAAAATTACAGAAAATATCTGTAGACATTTGGTACAATTTTTATTATCATTTCTTTTGATTTTGTAAAGCTGATACTCTTACTTGAGTAGTAAAAATATTACAGAAAATATCTGTAGACATTTGATACAATTTTTGTTATGGTTTGTTTGGATTTTTTTAAAATATTATTCAAGCTGTGAAAAGTATATATTTCTCATAGGAAATATTCTTTAAAGAAGATTCCTTGTTAAGTTATAATATTTGAAAATTTTTAAAGGAAATAATCAATTATAAAGTGTTATTTAACTTATATAACTAGTTGGAAAATTACAGAAAATATCTGTAGACATTTGGTACAATTTTTATTATCATTTCTTTTGATTTTGTAAAGCTGATACTCTTACTTGAGTAGTAAAAATATTACAGAAAATATCTGTAGACATTTGATACAATTTTGGGTCTATTTTCTTTTGATTTTGTGTAAAATTATTCAAGCTGTAAAGAGTATATATTTCTCATAGGAAATATTTCTTTACAAAAGATTCCTTGCTAAAAATATTATTTGAAAATGGGAAAATTACAGAAAATATCTGTAGACATTTGGCACAATTTCTGCTATGATTTCATTTGACTTTGTATAATTATTATTCAAGCTGTGAAGAGTATATATTTCTCGTATTAAATATTCCTTAAAGAAGATTCCTTGTCAAGTTATAATATTTGAAAATTTTGAGGGGAAATAATCAATTATAAATATAATATAATACTTTTCGGTCAGCTTTTTCCACCAATCTAACTTATAGATAAAGTTTATGGCAATTATTTTATGAATTTAGCTTCGACGATAGTGCTTAGTCACTAATAAGAAAGGTAACAAATTATTAGCCTGCTCACACTCCCCTTTGAAAGTGAGATGCAACTCGGATTAAAGTTGAAGCCCGATCCGATTATAGAGTTTTTGGTGGAGCATTAATGGGGTTAGACGTGGCCGAATGCTCCGAGCCACGCCTGGAGGGGAGATAAAGCTTTGATAATGGTAATAACAAGCCGGCAGAGATGGGGATCAGAGGTGGAATAAGCTCATTATGTTCACATTAATTTCACATTGAATTAGTTAAAGTAAAGCCAATAATTTTGTGGCTTTGAGATCAGATGATGAAGCTGAATTTCCCCTAATAGAGTCTCTAATGTAACATTTCCCTATAATTTAATTAATTTATTATATATTTTCATTAACATTTCCATTTTCCAATCCCACAACAGCTGCCTTTTGGCCTTTCTGGTCACCCAATCATCAGCGGACACCAGCGTTCCCAGCGAGAGTCAGGCAAAGAATCCAGAGCCGGCGGCGGCTCCCTTTGAGACCTCGCACAAGCACCCGGAGGCCGAGGCCAGGCAGGAGGAGGGATTCCACACCTCCCATAGGATCAGCATACGGGCCACCGATCCCGCCGACTACTCGATGAACCTGCTGCCCACCAAGGAGCGCCCGGAGCTCAACCCTGTACTGAGTGCCCTGATCAACGAGGACGTGATGAAGAGCATCGAGGCCAAGCGGGCCATCGAGGAGGAGGAGCTGGCCGAGGTGAGGCGCGAAATAGAGGAGGCAGCCCAGAGGGCAACCCCTGCCTCCACGGAGGCACCTGCCCCTCAGCTGACCACCCTGCCCACGGCGGCCAAGAAGATTGATAGCCTGGACGAGGACGTTGTTGTGGATCCGCACGAGGAGTTTGTCAACCAGAACTTTGCCCTCGAGGGTGCGGGCAGCGAGAACAGCAAAAAGTCCAGGATCGAGATCAAGAAGGGACCCAATGGCCAGGACTACGAGTACGAGTATGTCTACTACTACGAGGAGGACGAGGAGCAGCCCAGCTCCCCCCCGAAGGCCGAGGCACCCGTGGAATCGCCGGAGACGCGCGGCAAGACCAGGTACACGAACATCGAGCGGAGCACGCCGGCCACGCCCAGCGAGAACAGCCTGCAGAGCGGCAAGGCCAAGGGCCGCTCCTCGGAGACCGCCGAGGACATCGAGGCGGAGCGCCTGCCCATGATCACCCGCTTCCCGAGTCGCGGCAAGAACATTGAACAGGTGCCACCGACGCCAGCATTGGACTCGCTGGAAACGGCCGCCGAGCGCAAGAAGATTAGTGTGAAGCGCCCTAGCCTGGAGCTGGTCGACAGCGAGACCTTCAACACGGACGAGAAGCAGACCAAGGCCTCCCGCAAGGGTGGAGAGAACGACCTGAAGCCGGTGATTGCCATCGAGCAGGAGCAGGCAGCCGCCGCCGAAGCAGCTCGCAAGAAGGAGCTGGAGCTGGAGAAGACCAGGGAGGAGGTCCCGTCCCCCGACCAGGAGGAGGCCGAGCAGACCACGCCCTCCATGGAGAAGGCCGCCCTCGATTTGTACGCCATTCTGACGAATGAGAATCTGAACAACGAGCAGACCACCGCCATTGCAGACGCCGAGGGAGCCGCCGATAGGTTCACCACTCTCGTCCCGGACACGGCCAGCACCGACGAGGATGACGCCGGCCTCACCACCCTGACTGACGAGATCTCCTCCACAAGCAGCAGCAGCACCACCACGACGACCACTACAACCTCCACCACGACCACAACCACCACAGAGGCGCCCACAACCACAACGACCACGACAACGGCGGCACCGTCGCTCTACGGCGGCCGCAGGTCCGGACTGAGCGGACTGGCCGGTCGCAACCGCTTCAAGCTGCGCGAGGGCGGCATCAGCACCACCACCAGCACCACCGAGGCCCCAGCTCCCACGGAAACCACAAAGACGGGCAGGAGTTAGTATTGAATAGTATAGTTCTGCAGCTCCTGAATTATAATACTTTTTTTTTTGTTTATTTCAGACCGCTTCTCTCGTCCCTCGATCGGAGGACGATCCCGTCCTGGTGCCCGCACCACCGCCAGTCCAGAGGCCGCGGCACCTGCTGCCCCTGCCCCCGGCGAGGAGGAAGCAGTGGTCGCCAAGGAGGTGAAGCCCATCAGCTCGGGCTTTGCGCGTGGCAGACGTAAGTGTGAGATTGAGTGTGAGATTGAGTGAGGATTGAATGAGGATTGAATGAGGATTGAATGAGGATTGAATGAGGATTGAGCATATTATCAATCTTTTGAGTGCTACGTTTATTTTACATAATTTCAAGCTGAAAACCCTGAACAGGGAATGGAAACATTTCATTCAATGAAAACACAAATTAGGCTTTCTTGTTTAAAATGTATAATAAATAATTATGAAGCCACTTTGCATAAATTTAAAGCGATCGAAACAGATAATGTTTCCCCTTTTTCTTGGCCCTAAACTAACCCGCTGAATTTTCGGTTATTAATTAGCATTTCGCCTTCGCCTAAAGGCCAAAAACATTTACAGAGACAGGGTCAAGGTCACAGTTTTAGTTTTGTGAGAAAGTTGAAGCTTGAAATTAGATTTGATTGCTAAACACTTTTAGGAAAGGAATTTATAGCATTTTCTTTACTTTGTTTTACTTCCAAACTTAATAATAATTTTATTACCTTTATTTACAGCTCGCAATCGCTTCAACCTGCGCGGATCCACCACGACGAGCACCACTGAGCGGCCCAGCGGCGAGGAAGGAGGCGCCGCAGAAGGAGACTCTGCCGGCGAGGCTGCTCCCTCCTCCACCACCGCCCGCAGCACGCTGCGTGGTCGCCCAGGACTGGGACTGCGCGGACGCAGTCGCACCACCACAACCAAGGCACCAGCCGCTGAAGGAGCCTCCGGCGACTCTGAGGGCGGCAACAGCTCGTCGGAGGCCGCTCCCGCTCCCGCGGAGCCGGTGCGTCCGTCCTCCCGCTTCAATCTGCATCGCGCCGGCGGCAACCGGCTGCTGCCACGCGGCAAGCTGGGCCGCGGAGCCACCACAGTCACCACCGAGGCACCGAAGGAGGCGGCAGCAGCAGCGGCCGAGGACTCGGCCGCCGACAGCAGCAGCCATCACAACGACGTCAAGGAGGAGGAGGCCGGCGGCGAGAAGGAGGCTGCCGGCAGCGAGGGCGGCGGCGAGGCCCCCGCTCCGGCAGCGGGCCCAGTCACCGGGCTGAATCGCCTCAAGACCCGGCCACGCCTCAACGCCCTGCACAAGACTGATGCGGCCAAGCCGAAGGCAGCCGCAGCACCCGCTCCCGCTCCCGCTCACCACGCGCCCGCGCCCCGCAAGATCAATCCGCTGCTGGCCAAGCGACGACTCCACCTGGCCGGAGCCACCTCCACCACAGGTAGGGACCCCTTAGATATATTTCTATGCTCTTCTCTAAACCAATATCTCTCCCTTGCAGAAGCTCCAGCTGAGGAGGAGCACTCGTCGTCGTCGGACGCCTCGGTGGAGCAGCCCGCCAAGGAGGATGCGCCTAGCGATGAGTCCGGCGCCGATGGAGCCGCCGCCAAGGCGGAGCAGGAGAGCGCAACGGAGTCGGCGGAGAGCACCACCAAGCAGCAGGCTCGCGGACTGGGACTCCTTGGCCAGCGGCGCCGTCTGCCGCTGCGCAAGCCCGGCACGATCCTGTAAGCCAGCCGGGATGTCAGCCGACAACGGACAGCAGACGGGCGGACGAACGGAGCCCTGGCATTCGTCCAACCGAATCCTGAATAGAATACTCGTCATGACTCGCTGCTGCCCACTCCTACCTACCGGGGATGATGGTCCATGAGCGAAGTAACTCTTACAAAATTCTTTGATATATGTATGTACGTCCTTTAAGTTTCCTCCTTGGACTCGGCCTCGGACTCGGACCGATCCCGAACTCGTTGCTCCGTTGCTCCGTTAGCTTTGTACACATTACACTAATTAAACTACTGATTACGCGGATATATAATGAGATACCATTTAAGTAAGATCCCTTGCGCCACGAGAAAGTCACCAAAACGGAAAGCGGCAACGGCAACGGAAACGGAAACGGAAAAGCGGGCGCCGAGCGAGATCCCAGCGAGGAAATCCCAGCCACTCGTAGACCACTAAGCACTAAGCCCCCTCTCCTCCCCTCTGCATGTGTCCCATACATATTCCCGACCCCGTTCCACCCTTTTACCCTTCCGCCCCTTCAGCATTGTGTGTGTATAGCAGATACATTTATTATTATTTTTTTTTCTGAGATACAATTATGAACAAAAACGACTTTTAATTATATATTGAATAAAATCGAAAGGAAAACCAAGAAAATATAATCAAGGCCGTTTTTTCAATGGGTTAAATCAAATTATTAGCTGAGCAAGCCTTTCGAATAAAAATTAACAGTTTTTTGACGGGCTTTTCATTATCCCTTCAGTCTTGAGCTTGAAAAGCAGCGAAAAGTCATTTTAGCTAGATGAGCATCACTGGTCGCCAGTGAGATGCCTTTTTCTTTCATTTATGCAATATAGCTAGATGCGCATCACTGGTAGCAATAGTGGAATATAGCTAGATGAGCATCACTGGTACAAATAGTGGAATATAGCTAGATGCGCATCACTGGTAGCAATAGTGGAATATAGCTAGATGAGCATCACTGGTAGCAAGTTAGATGTTAGCCAAATGAGCATCACTGGTGTAAACTCGGCGAATCGTACAAATTTCTCATCTGAAGTAACAGGCGAACAGAAAGCAGCAGACCAACGATACTCTGAAAACTAAGCAAGCCTAAAAGTATGCTACACATGGTCAAATATATTTAAATCCCCCCAAAAGTATGCAACATTTTCGTTTGCACCAAAATAAATTATCTGCCTGCTGCCGTTTCTGTTCGCCTGGTACTTCAAATCCAAAAATTAAGAAATGAATTGCACGACTTGCACCAGTGCTTGTCAAACTGTCCAACATCGAGCAGCACTTGGACCAGTGCTTGTCAAACTGTTGACCAGTGCATTCCAAACTGTAAAAATTCAAGGTGCAGCAGTTCCTCTCAAACTGTGGAATCAGTGCATTCCAAACTGTGCAGCAGTGACTGTCAAACTGTACCCTTATATTAAAACTCCCCAAAAGTATGCTAACATTTAATAGCGTTTTACCCTGAAAGTATGCAATTAAATTTTAAAAAGCAGCATTTATATGCTGAATTTATTTGAATTGTGTAGTTTTATTGAATATACTACAGATTAGCGTATCTTTAACTGTTATTATTTAAATATTTGTTTAATTTAGCTTTATTAGTTTATTTAAAACTAGTATTAATTAAAAATTTTGTTTTTAGAATTTAAAATGATATTCGATTTACCGATAAAAACTATCGATAGTTTACATGGCTACCTTTAGCTATTTTCCCGCGATTTTGACAGCACTCTGCATACGACGGACAAGAACAAGGAGATGCACGACGCTCTCCGACTTCTGGAGGCTTCTGGAGGCCAAATCTGCAGCCCAGCAGGTTGAGGCGACACACCAGCGGCACCTGCAGATACTCCAGGAGCTGTGGCAGCCACGGGTGTGCCGGGCGAGCGGCTGCGGCAGCTGTTCGAGGAGGTGCCAGCGAGAGGGGACCACGACCTGTTGAGCAACTGGCAGCTGTGCAGCTGAGCGAGCTAATTCTGGCCAGGCGCGTGCTCCTGGCGAGGTCGCACTGCTGCTGGTGGAGTGGCTGATGGGCGGCGGCCAGCGGGAGAAGCTGGCGGAGGAGCTGAATCTGCTGCTGAAGACGCTGCCCAAGGAACACGTGCCCGGCTACTGGCCAGCACTGGCCATGTTGCCCCACGCCAGGGATGTAAAGGCATCCCAGCTGCTCATCAAGTGCCAGGAGGTGGTGCTGGCCGACCTGGAGCAGCCCGCGCGGAGGCGGAGGACAGCCCGGAAGATGAGATCGCTGGCCAAGCAGCGAAACTAAAGCAACAGCAACAATAACAACGCCAGCGATTCCCTGCTGGCGGAGAGTGCTCCTCGGGACCGCCTGCTGCTGCTGATGGTCAACCTGGACTACGGCTGCCTCACGGGCGACTCCGGCGAGAACTGTTGCGCCCTCCGATTCGGATCAGTTGCCGGGCCCCAAGCACGGCACGTCCTGTTCCCCAGCGCCGACTCCGGCGGCGGCGGCGGCGGCCACCTGCTGCTCGTGGGCCAAACCGGTGGCAACTCCCGCTGCCGCGCTCTGGTCCTGCAACTGTCCGCCCAACTGCTGTACGGATCCAAGGGATACCTTAGCCAGGCCTGCTCCCGGGGGCCCAGCAGCAACTACACCCCCTTCGCCGTGAGCCTGGCCAGCTGCGTGCTCTCTCGGCGTATCGCTCCCTGTGCTCCATCCTGGAGAGTATGGAGTATGCGCCTTCAGTGCTGACGCAGTGCCTTAAGTGCCTGGCCTTGGAGCAGCTGCAGATCGTCTGGGCTTCGCCTACGAGTTCGTCGGCCACGTGAAGAAGCTAATATGAGCGCGGACTCTCCGGGGGCCATGGAAATGCTGGTGGCCACGCCGAAGCTAACGCCAGAGATGTGCCAGCGCGGACCTCAAGCTGGAGGAGCTGCAGCCGGGTCAGCCTATACGGATACGGAGCTGGGGGTGGAGGAGGAGGCGGACGCGGAGCTAGAGCTACATCAGCAGCAGCAGCCGGCGCAGCAGCAGAGGCCAGAGGCAAATCCCGCCCAGCTGGCTGCCCCGCCCATTCCCCCGGAACTCTTGGCTGCTCCAAGGCAGGTCCTCAGGCAGGTGTAGAGCTTGGGCACGAGGCCACCGATGCGTCTGGAGTGCTTCCAGGTCCTGCTGGCCGGCATGGCCACCCACGTGGGCTTCCTGCGCGGGGGTCCTGCTCGCCGGATTAAGGCGACACCACGTCCGATGTGCGACTCTACGCGGCCCGCTGCCTGGACTCCGTTGGCTACCAGCTGTTTATAAACGAAAAGAAAGGCAGAGAAAAATAATTAAAGAAAAATAAGAATATAACAGTTAACAAGAAAGGAAGCTAACTTCGGCACGCCGAAGTTTGTATATGATATAGTCGTCCGATTCTTATGAAATTTACAACAAAATTCTAAAAAAATATGAAATACTTGTATTTCAAAGTAGAAGAAATTGTGTTGAAAATTGACAAAGTTATAATTTTCTTTTCTAAAAATTTCCCGACCGTTCCTATGGCAGCTATATGATATAGTAGTCCGATTTTTATAAAATTAAATCCAAATATCTGAAATAATATATAAAGCTTATAACCGAGAGTTGATCAAGATATGTTAAAACACATAAAAGTTATAATTTTTTTTCAACAAATTTAAGGATCGGTTGTATGGCAGCTATATGATATAGTTGACCGATCCGGCTCGTTCCGACATATATACGAGTGAGAGCATAAAAAAGACTATCTAGAAAGTTTCATTCAGATAGCTTCAAAACTGAGAGACTAGTTTGCGTAGAAACGGCTGTTGATGCTTATGATCAAGAATATATATACTTTATAGGGTCGGAGATGACTCCTTCACTGCGTTGCAAACTTGTGACTGAAATTATAATACCCTGCAAGGGTATAAAAATAGAGTGACCTGGTAAAAGTAAAGAGAATAATTCCATTTAATTTTAATTGTACGCATCAAATATTTTTGAATTAACTGCCAAATAAATGAAGTATCTTTCTTGAGCTTCCTGAAAGTGCATTGCATACTTTTCCCTGCACCTTGAATAAGCTTGTGTAAAATTTAATTAAACTTTTCCCCAGGTTAACCCAGTTAACTTAACCTTGAGCACGGCCTGTGTTTGCATTACTCTAATTAACTTTTTGGTGCAAACATTAGGCGATATCGGTTTCATCTTGAGTTCCAGACAGAATCAAACGATGTCAAGACTTGTGCGGCATTGAACCTAGCAAGCATCGAGGCACCGCACCTGTTGCATTGTAAGTGAGGTATGTGTCTCACCTGTTTATCTGCTCCACCTGAGCAGCTATAAAGGTGCCGGCACGCAGCTGAAAGCCGCTTAGATCGAGGCAAGATGGCGAGTCAGTCAGCGAGAAGGATTATCTTCACCGGCGTTCTTCTGGGAGCGATTCTTCTAGCCTCGGCAGATTCCCAGATGAACCAGATGGAGGAGTTAAAGGAGAGCAGCCAGCAGTTGGATCTCCTTCTGGAGGCAATCAACAAACTGGAGCGTGAGCGTGTTCAAGAAAATACTAAAGACTGGAGCCATAGAGGAGATACTGATGCCAAACAGCGGCCCAACAGCAAGAGATTGAGATGGAACCGCAGGCGTAGCGAAATTCCGGAGAGTCGAGGATTCGCTGCCTATTCATCCTCGATTTCATATCCACCCAATCCCGACTACATCAACGTGAAGGACTACGAACCCACACCAGCTCCGTGGTGGTTTAATATTAATTAATTTAAGTGAGAAATTAGTTGTGTTAAATAATTTGTATATATATTTTTTTTGTAGTTATTTAAGTGGAAATGTATTTATATTTTACTTCCAAACGTACTCAAAGTTTGTAAAAGAAGCTTATACTCGATCCATTCACTCCTGAGCTTTTTCTGCAGCTCCAAGACAGTCACCGTCACTAGCTTTGGTTTAAGTTTAGTCGAAAATTGAATTGAATGTATAATATTCAAAACCCATGGAGAAACCCCCGAAACAGGTTCCGAACGGAACTTGAGAAATGTGAGCTGCAATGTTGTGGGCTCGCCCTCTATATTTTCTCAGTGCTTTTGCTACAATTTGTTTGCTTTAATTCGATCCAATCTGTTTCGATCCGATCGCAAAGTGAAATGTTAGCATAGATTGATTGATGGATGCATTGGATTGGTAGCAGTTTCAGCCTTGTCCAAGGGGCACGGGGTGTGTGCTGGGTCATTCAGTTACTCAGTTATTCGCTTTGCTTGCCGATTTGCACTTTTTGAATAGATTGAATACCTCTTGTTGGGGTTTGTAGGAAAAGTATATTTATTTATTTACATTCTGTTAGCTTAAAGTTATAAACTAAAGCTACAGTTGGAGGGCAGCCATAGCTACTTCGGCTTTAGGCTGAAAAGTATATTAAATGTGCAAGAAATTCATTATTAAATGCTTCGCTTAGGTTCATAATTTAATCTTGGAGAAGTCAACTCTTTGGGGAATAATAATAAAATCTTTAATGGGTACTCTCAGCTTCCATCACGACTGTATCCAGTTTGGATTTAATGGTGGAAGCACATTCATTGCGGCTCAATATTCACTTTTTTTTTAGAGCAAATCATTGCCAGCCTTGACACCGGGGCGTATGCGTAATCGCAAAAAAGAAAGAGAATGAAAACAAAGCGGAACTTTTTCGTTTCTTACTTAAAGTTTTTTTTTTTGGTTTGTTTTTTCGGTTTGCAATTGGCCAATTTGCGGAGTGCAGTTTTCGGCTGTCGTCAAAGGCAAAATCGGGAAGCAGAGCGTGGCCATTGCAAGGTCGCTCGTTTAGACTCGACTTAAGCTTTAGCTTGGCCAAAACCTACCCATCCATCCGTCTGGCAATTCCGGCGTAACACTTAGCTCTCCGTTTAGCAGCAGTTGTTCAAACAGAAATTACTCGGTTCTATGTTCTTAGTTCTCTGTACTGTTCAGCTTCAGTTGATAATTAAACAAGTTGCTAAGCTAAGCTTTCCTATTGCTAATTTTTTAATTGGCCAAAGACAAAGGCACAGTTTTTATGCATAATTAGAGACTTGGAATTCGGACTTGGAATAAATATAATAAAACTAATTAGTAATTACACACAGAGAAGGCAGCGTGAATCGTGGATAGCTCGAAGCTTTCCAAACCGAGACCTTGAACTTCAGTCCCGCCTCACCACGGGGGGCTCCTGGGAGTTGATTCAATATTGATTTCGGATTCAGGGTTGGAGCGATGTAAACCAATCAGTTTTCCAGAAGAGCTTAAGTCCGGTTAATGCCAGATTGCTTTCCGAAGAGGAAGCAGCTAGCTCTAATTGTTTTTAATTGATAACTAATTGCCAGTGGACGACATGGCTGTGACGTTTTCGTTTTCATTTTTTGGTTTCATTTTCGATTTCAGTTTCGATTTCGATTTCAATTTCGCTTTCAATGCGGCGTGGCATGGCAACTCTTTAGCCAGCTAATTGGCAGAAACAACAACTTTTCACCAGGAAATCAATAAGCGTTGGAGAAAAGCGAAAAACAACACACGCACAGTTCAGCTCCCCGAGCAAACATTGGACCCGTGTCTCCAGGTGCTCCGTCTCCGTCTCCGTCTCCGTCTCCATCTCCATCTCCATCTCCATCTCCGACTGAAAGTGAGACCAGACCTGACCAGCGCAAGCGGAGCGAGCGTAGCCCAATTTTAATTGTGCTAAAAAGCCACACAACTCCGGAGTAGCACCTGGATTCTGGTTACATTTTTTTTCGGCTGCCTTCACACCTATATAAGGCGGCAGCCCATCACTTTCTCCACTCACTCCGGTGTCCAAGGCCCATTCCCATCATGCTGCTCTTCCGCCAAATTGTCCTCGGACTCGTCCTCGTCATTAGCTCCCTGGCGAGTGCTGGACTCTCGGATACGTATGACTACGGAGACGAATCGCTGCCCGAAATCACGGCTCCGGGCGATACCTTTATAAGTCAGGGCAACGTTCAGCCGGATTACCTCAATGTGGCTGACTTTGTGCGTCCGGCACCACCGTGGTGGTTCTAGGACCGAAAGGGGTTTTAATTTATATATATTTTAATTTATGTATTTATTTGGTTTTTTTTTTGTATTGTATAATTTATAATTTACCAAATGCAATTTAAAATTTAATATTTTTTATTATGTAATTTATGTTTATATTATATTAAATTATTTTCATAAATAAAATTGTGTGTAACCTTGCAGTGTATTATAATTTTAGTCATAATGCATTGAAGGAGTCATTTGCGACCCTATAAAGCATATATATTATTAATCAGCAGCAACAGCCGAGTCGAATTAGCCATTTTACTCAAATTTTTCAAAATTTTATAAGGAGTTACATCGTTAAAATTCCCAAAAGATCGCAAAAATTTTAGATTTAAACAATTTTCAATATGCAGATTTTTTAACATAATAAAAACCAGCATAGAACAGCTTTTCGAATTGAAATTAATGCATTTTTGGCTTAGTTATGATTGATTTTGAAAGGGTATACAACCGTCAGCTTCCCTTAGCTAGTTTATTTTCTTGTCTAAGCAAACTTTAAGGTTTTCCATAAATATTAATAAAGCAAATCGAGTTTTAGCACAAATAATTTAACTGAACCTAATTGTTTCTCTAAAAATTGTACTCTTATTTATATTTTGCTTGTTAAATCCCTAAAAATCTTACTAATTTCAATTTTTTTTTCTATTTTCTCGCAGATTGCCAAGCTCCTGCCTCTGATCGAGTCCGGTTGCTCTCGGGGCGCTCGCTTCCCGCTCTGCACGCCGGCCGTGCCACGTCTGGTGACGCCCTGCAAGTCCCTCTGCGAGACAGTGCAGAGCGAGTGCTCCCAGAATGCTTCCCCGGAGCTCATGGAGCTCTGGCCGCCGTTCCTGGGCTGTGCGGGTCTGCCCCAGCCGGAGAAGCACGAGCTGTGCATGCGGATACCCGAGAAGGGCGAGGCACCCACCACGAGTCCACCGGAGGGTCATCTGCCGGCGGACAGAGAGATCTCCTTGCCGCAGCAGCAGCTCCAGGCGGCATATGGCTTCTGGAACAGCGCAGGAGAAGGAGGAGGAGGAGGAGGAGTCGGAGGCTCTGCAGCGGTCTCGGGAGCAGGAGGAGGAAGAGGAGTTGCCACCCAGGAACTGACTTCATTGACAATCCTTTGTCCGCAGCGGCAGCCACCTCGAACCGGATGTGTGAGTGCCGCAAAGTCCAGAAGAAGCTATCGGAGAGCATGATACTGAACCTCTCGATTCTCACTCCCCCTGGTGAGCATTATCCATCCTTGTGGATATGTAGAAACCCGGAGAGACTTAATCAAATTGCAACAAAAAGGCCAAGCTGTTCTTATTTAAACTAAACTCATGACTTGTGCCTAATGTGTGTCGTGCATTTTGATAAAATCTCTGCAGCGGAACTGGCAACTTGTCCCGCTTCAAAGGCGTGTTACCGATACGTACCACTCGTACCAGTTAGTTAGTTGAATAGATTATTTCGCAATCAACGCACTTTTTGAAACGTTTCGGCTTTAGCTGTATTATTAATCGATTATCGGTCGATTACCACATTGAGTCGCTTAAAGAGTTGCAAGAAATGCGGCTTACGATGGCTTAAGATAAGTCGCGCGTCGTTCATAAATTTCGAAGGCAGCCCGCTGATTTATGCCAAATTATTTATCCCCCACAGCCGATCTCTTATCCGCGCCATTTACCCGGCATTTTCGACAACTGCCGCCACTTTTCCTCGCCTCTTGCGTGACAAGTGCGCCGCAATTTCGGCCAAATTGATGTCTGTGGCAATGTTTTGAGTGCAACGTTGCAGTTGCACGGAAAAGTAGCTGCCTGCAGCCTGATTTATTTGCTTAATGTTGCCATTGAAAAATAAGAGTGCAATGCACGGGCAGAAAATTAGGTAATCACATATATATGTCATGCATTGATCTGTGATCTCTGATATCTAAACTCTAAACTCTAAACTCTAAACTCTAAACTCTAAACTCTAAACTCTAAACTCTAAACTCTAAACTCTAAACTCTAAACTCTAAACTCTAAACTCTAAACTCTAAACTCTAAACTCTAAACTCTAAACTCTAAACTCTAAACTCTAAACTCTAAACTCTAAACTCTAAACTCTAAACTCTAAACTCTAAACTCTAAACTCTAAACTCTAAACTCTAAACTCTAAACTCTAAACTCTAAACTCAAAACTCAAAACTCAAAACTCTAAACTCTAAACTCTAAACTCTGATCTCTGATCTCTGATCTCTGATCTCCGATCTCTGATCTCTGATCTCTGATCTCTGGTCACTGATTTCTGATCTGTAAACTCTGATCTCTGATCTCTATATTCTGATCTCTGATCTCTGAGCTTTGATCTCTGATCTCTGATCTCTGATCTCTTAACTCTGAGCTCTGTGCTCTGATCTCTGATTTCTGATCTTTGATCTTTGATCTTTGATCTCTGATCTCTGATTTATATTCTCTGATCTCTGATCTATGATCTCTGTTCTTAGATCTCTAATCTCTGATCTTAGATTTTAGAGATGTACAAATATATTTCCCTAACAACTTTTTCTGTGTACTCCTCTGTATATTTTATTTACAGTTAATTTATATTATATTTATAGCATTAAACAACTCAATTTACTAAATATCCGGAGTGCAACTCCATCCACCAACCAGGAGGACACACAGCTCTCTGTGTGTTGTCAGCGAGCAGGAAATCTTTGTGGCCCCGACGATTTTGGCCATCAGAAATAAATCCGGCCGAACGGTCAGGGCCATGGACGTTGAACTTGAAAGCGGCAGAAATGAACGAAGCGAATGGAAAATCTTGGGTTAGGGGAGTGAGTTGTTGGGCAACAGGTTTGCCGCTGGCCAGGCCAAAAAGCGCTCCGACTCTGGCCATAAGCGGATGCCTGGAAAACTGTCCAAACCAAAAAAAAGCAAAGAAGGAGGAACCACACAATGTCACTTGGAGCTGTCTGCGTCTTATTTTTTCCGCCCAAATCCGATCCAAGCGATCCGCTAATGCCTCGCTAGCAGGTTGCATTGCATAATGGCAATTATGCCAAAGAGTGCGGATCCGATCCGTTTCGATCCGATCCTGATCAGGGGAGTCTCTTGGCCACTTAGCGCTACTCTCGCGTCACCCGATAATGCCGTTTTGTTTCGGCTTTTTCGTTACTGGCCAAACGTGTTTCAATTATTGGGAAAAAAAGCGCCTGCGTATAAATCAAAATTAAAACAAGAAGGAGTTAACTTTGAAAAGCCGATCTACGTACACCCTCGCAGAGAACTGGAGAACTTTTGGATGGGATATAAAGGAGAGCAACTAATGGTCTTGACTTGGACTTTAGGAGGTAAGTAAACCATTAACTTAATTGAACTTCATTAATTGATTTCTTGGTATTTTTTCAGAGACTTCAAAAGGATCGTAAAGCGAAGTTCCTCCGGAAAGTATAATACTCTCAGTATTTTTAGAGACTTCAAAAGGATCTTCAAAGTTACCATGAAGCGAGGTTCCTCCTGGAAGTATAATACTCTCAGCAAGTGTATAATTAATATTAAAACAAGAAGGAGCTGCTTTGAGGCTTCAAAGAGCCGATCTTCGTACACCCTTGCAATTTGTAATTGGAAATTGGTTTGAGTTTTCTGGAACTTTTGGATGGTATAAAAGGATAGTAACTAATGATCTTGAATGGGACTTTAGGAGGTAAGTACATCACTAACTGAACCTGAACTTTATTAATTAATTTCTTGGTATTTTTTCAGAGACTTCAAAAGGACCTGCACAGTTCCTCCGGGAAGTATGATACTCTCAGTATTTTCAGGGACTTCAAAAGAACCTTCACAGTTACAAAAAAGCGAAGTTCCTCCTGAAAGTATGATACTCTCAGCAAGTGTATAATGAGCGAAAAACTATCCCACCGCATCCCACAACATGGCTGCAGACACAACAAACTGAAACATAAATAAAAACACAAAACGAGTCAATTCCGATTTAAATGATATGTTCAACGGATCGCATCATTAATTGCATCCAGTTATGCAACCGTCAACACCAACATGCAGCTAAAAGCTGCAACCAGCAACCACGAACGACGTTGGAGCTGGAGCTGAAGCTGAAGCTGGAGCACACACAATTAATTAATAAAAACGCACTCTGGTTGTTTAAGTGCGGCTTTTTATGGTCCGAACCGTCGATCGCAATAAATTCAGGCAGCATTACCCCCGTGATTATGTACAGAATATATATTCGAATATATTGCGTGTCTGTGCGAATTTGTTGCACGGTTTTGTGGCTGTGGGTGCCAATTCTTGGAATGCGGCCAAGGGATCAAGTTAAACGGCTTCTAAATTAGCATCTTGGTTGCAAAATTAGAGCGTTGGAGAATTCTTGTACGAAATTACCTCATTTTGCAATTAAAAATTAATGTCACAGTTTGCTAAAAGCAACTTAATGAGCAAGAGAATTAAAAATTAATGCAACTGCATTATAAAATTTATTTTATTTCAAATGCAAAGCAGAGCAATTTGTGATTTTATCGGAATTGGAATGTTTATCTATTTTTTATGATATTTTTAAGATAGATTATTCCAAGTGTATGTGTTTTGGGATTAATGCAAACCACTTGATCAGTGGAGGTCGTAAGACATGCCTCAGCCCCCTTCGCCAGCCCCCTTGGGTTACTTCATTATGCGTTATTCTTGCTGGTTGTTTTCCTTTTCCACTTTTTGGCCAAAAGTTATGCGGACGGACGCCTACGGGGGCCCCCGAGTCTTGGGTTTCGTTCGGTTGCAGTCTCGGATCTTGCGGCGATGGCCATTAGAGCAGAGCATTCATTACCCACTCTCTACGCACTCCGAAAGGGAATGCCCTGTGACGGCTCAGGACCACAAGTTGCAAGTTGCAAGATTCCGCAACCATGATACCTTCTTCTTCTTCTTATGCAATGTGGCAAAATCTGGAGTCACAGCCATAATTAGCGGAAACCAAATGCTTATAGCTTGACCCTCGAACGAATTGTGAATCATCGAAAGCGCCCAATCGAAATCCCAACTAAGGCAATTCAATCGAAAAACCAGACTAAAGTAAAGCGAGCTTTGAATGTGAGTACTGAATACTCTTTAAATTGTTTGTAATAATTTATGAAAATAAAGAAAAACTAAGTTTAATGTCCACAGTTTACGATTTTTCATGTCTGACAAGTTTAATTAAAGACTTGACACGATTTTGATAATGCAAATTACAACATACAAGAAATGACATTCAACTAATTGCAGTTTGGATTTGCTTGGTAAATGTTGTATTATTTTTTAAACTCGAAATGTATTATTTATTATTATATTATTATTATAATAAGCCTTAAAAAGACACTTGATTTAATACAAAATATTTTAAACAATCAATGTTTAACTTACAATTTATATTCATATTTAAATCATTTAAAAGCCAATCTAAAGCCTCAGTAGCTATGGCTGCACCCTCTCCCCTTTAAGCAAACAGAATGTAAAATAAATAAATAAATATTTAAATCAATTTAATATTCACCTTATCACTTATCCCATTAAAATCTTGTACTTGCAGATTTCGTAATTGATTTGCAAATAAATCACTGGCGAAGGTCGGAACCTAAAGCCCCTTCAAAAGAGTATTGAAAATGGCAAACCATATTACTTGTGTATCAAAGAGTCCACCGGCGAAAGGCGTCGGCTCCGATCGATAGATCTATATATTATTTTAAACGGAACTCGGGGCGGCCCCTAAACATGCGTGAAAATCAATCATGGAAGACAAAGCCAGCAGCACCACGCACAATCCCCTTAAAAAACACACTCCATGGGAACTATAGCCACCGATCCGATACGATCCAAGCCGAACTGAGGCACACGATCTGTGTGTCCAGCCGAAGTTGGAGCTGTTTCGCCTGACTTCGACTTCGTCTTCGTCTTCGTCGGAGCAAAAAAACCTCATATAAAACGTAGCCGACAAAATGTGGCCAACAGTTGTAAACGCGCCACGGTCCACGGAAGAGGATAAACAATAGATAAATCCCAGTTAGAACTCAAGGAGTGTTTCCTTGCTTTTTTTTTGTTGTGTTTTTTAACTCGGTGTCTGTGTGCGTCTTAGCCCGGTTGTTGTCGTGTGCCATCATGATGTTGTTGTTCCAGGACAAAGGAGGCATCCTGCCGCTCCTCTTCCTGCTGGCTCTGGCCGCAACTCCTTCGCGGGGAGCCTACAAGCTGCAGGAGCGCTACAGCTGGAACCAGCTGGACTTTGCCTTCCCCAATGCCCGCCTCAAGGAGCAGGCTCTGGCCAGCGGCGACTACATACCGCAGAACGGCCTGCCCGTCGGCGTCGAGCACTTTGGCAACCGCCTCTTCGTCACCGTTCCCCGCTGGCGTGATGGTAAGTCTGTTGAGTCCAAATCCAGGTGCAGTCTGGATTTGAGTCTGTCCAAATCCAGGTGCTGCTGCATGCAGATGCAGTCCGTCTTTTGGGCATCATTAGCACTTGCTAATTGGGTGCGGAATCGAGGTGATTGGGGAATTGCTGTCGGTTTTATTTATATGGTTTGATTAACTAATTCTGGTTGTGAAAAAGTGGAGTAAAGTAAAGGTACTAAAAAGTGTCGGGGATACTTTGCTCTTAATTTAAATTGTGCAAAGAATTTGCAAAGATTTCAGGCTGTTTAACGAAACTTTTTTATTTATAAAACAATTAAAGATTGGTAAAGAAGTGTTACCTTTACCATATTTTGGCTTTAAAGATTCGTTTGATATTTACTTTTTTATTTATAAAACAATAAAAGAGTACAACTTCTTTACAAATCTTTTGGCTTTGCAGATTTGCTTGATATTTACTTAAATGTGGAAGATATTCACAATTTAAAAGGAGAGTCTCCATAGAAACTAATCCACTTCCGGCTTTGCTTTCATTTGCAAAGATTTCAGGCTGTTTTACGAAACCTTTTTACTTATAAAACAATTAAAGTGCAACACTTCTTTACCAATATTTTGGCTGTGAAGTTTTGCTTGATATTTACTTAAATGTGAAAGATATTCAAGATATACAATTTAAAGTCAGGAATTCATTTTTGGTTCATCTGAAAGCAGAGGCTCCATAGAAATGAATCCATTTGCAAAGATTTCAGGCTGTTTTACGAAACCTTTTTATTTATAAAATATTTAAAGTGCAACACTTCTTTACCAATCTTTTGGCTTTCAAAAGTTGTTTGATATTTACTTCAATTTGAAAAATATTCACAATTTAAAAGGAGAGCTTCTATAGAAACAAATCCACTTCCGGCTTTGTAAAGAACCTTGCTTTAAAAATGTGTCAAACTTTTGCTTTCGATGGGCATGGATATGGACTTGGGTCTCGGGGCCTGGCACGCGCGTTGACCTCTCATAAATCCGGTTGATACTTGCGGACGGCGCATTGAGGTGTTGCATTTACATTTTTTTTTAAACAATTAACCGTTGTAAAGTGGACTCCGAGTCGGAATCGGAGGCAATGGTGTGCGGCATTAGGCATTGGGCATTATATTGGTATTATATCGTATTATATGACGACGTTCGTATTATTCGTATTATATCTGGCAATTGTGAAGGCTTCCCTCCAGGGTCGCGCCGGCGTTACACACAAAATGGAAATGGAAATCCAATCCACAGACAATAACATATTATATGGCATTATGCCATTAAATCCATGATGAGCTTGATCAGTTGAATCAAAGTGAGAGTTGCACAAAAGTTGTGTTGTCTAAATAGATTCAGTGTTAAATAATGCAAATATTTCAATGAGATTATAGATATTTGCACAGTCTTAATTTTGGCAATATTTGGTAATAAGGAAGAGTTTCACAATTAAACTGACGATTAACTTATTAACTTATTGAGTGAATATTTAAACTAACCAATTATAAATCCGGCAAAAACCCTTTAGCCAGTCCCTATATTCTGTCCTAGCCTTGAGCTGTTACCTTTCCACCTCGAGAATGCCAAGTCACTCGTTTCGAATGAAGGCCGAAATAAGGCGAAAAAAATATAAAAAATACGCCCAAAAAGCACGTGAAAGTTGCGGCAAAGGCTTAACGCTTCAATGGCCATCAAAGCAAATCAATTAGTCAGAGCAAATCAACGGTGGCAACACAAACAAGACACAAGACACAACATAACAGGTAGACAACACACCTGCAGTTGACAATAAACGAGTTATGATTTATTGGGCCGCCGTACTTACGGCTCATTATGCAAATCCATTTGGTATTAGCCAGACTCGGGCTATTCTCACATTCGTAATGAGCTATGCGACAGGATTACAAATTGAAATCGGAGGCTATGAGTCAAAACTGAAAATGAAATTGAAATGAATGCGAAACTGTAACTGAAACTGAAATAGAAACCAAAGTCCGAGAATTGGCAACATTAATTGGCCGGATAACGAGTACAGTTTCAAGACAAGTCCGTATTTCACAGATATTTCATTAAGACGCACGGCTCTCCATCCAATCCAGCCAAGCCTCCGGTCATTAGCCATTGAGCCATTAAGCCATTGAGCCACTGAGCCACTGAACCACCGAACCACCAAGTGGACACAAACAAACATTTTCCGCACAATGTGTGGTCACAGAGTCAGGCTCAATCTCAATCACAAATGAGTTTGTAAAAAACTAGCTGACTTTTGGGGGCGGAGACTTCGGAATCTGGAAAACTGAAATCTGGAAATCTGATTTACAGATTAGCTTTACAAAGTTGTCAGCCAGCAAAAAAAAAGATTTCCAGACGAATCAATTAAGAGCATTTGCAGTCGTTTATTCCAAGCACGGAGAGACCTGTTTAATATCATAATTCATTGGATGATTATGAAATTCTAAACACAATTTGTGGTATTTACTAATCAGCTTCATTACCTTTTTAAATTGGATTCTTAACTTGATATTTTAGCATTTATAAGTTCCCACGATTCTAGAGGAAAAAAGTAGCAAAGGATATATTACTTGTTCAATTCTTTATTTTAAAACTTCCCAAATTAATATTTACTGACAAATCGTTCACCAATTTTCCAATTTATTCCAAGCACGGAGAGACCTATTTAATAATATTATTTATTGGTTGATTATGAAATTATAAACACAATTTGTGGTATTTACTAATCAGCTTCATTTGGGTTTTAAATTGGATTGATGGAACCTTAACTATTGTACTTATTTTTCCCAACTTAGCAGCTATAAGTTCTCACGATTCAAGAGGATATAAGCTTCAAAGAATATATTACTTGTTCAATTCTTTATTTTAAAACTTCTCAAATTAATATTTACTGACAAATCGTTCACCAATTTTCCAATTTTTCTGTTTAATATTATTATTTATTGGGAGATGATTATGAAATTATAAACACAATTTGTAGAAGTACTACTCAGCTTCATTTGGGTTTTAAATAGGATAGAAACCTTTTTTTAACTAAGCATCTTGGCATCTCAAAGTTCCCAAGATTTAAAAGGAAAGAAGCATCAAAGGTTATATTTTAAAACTTCCCAAATTAATATTTACTGACTAATCGTTTACCAATTTTCATATGACTAACTGGCTTTGGAAATCCAAACCCATTTGCTCGGTTTGTTTTCCTTAATTTTTCCACTTTGCTATCGATTTGCTAAGCTTTACACGAATTGAAAGGTGTTGATGGGGCGGAAAAATCGCTGTCAGCGGGTATCGCCTCTATCGAATGATGATGAATTGAGAGTTGAGAGAGCTGCAGGTGGAGGCGGAGGTGCCGCTTAAGGGGCGTGGCAATGTCGCCTGAAAACCAGAAATTGGCCAAGACAGAGATGCAGAGCTGGAAGATGGGTGGCTCCACCGAGGAGAGCAATTGGAGCGGAAATCGTCGGTAGATGGTGATGATGTCAGAGAGCTCCTCACTCGGCGTGTTGCCTCAGTTGCCTCAGCGGGCTAATGACATCGGAAATTGCACGCAACCTGCACACTTGCAACCTGCCGCCGAACGTGGCCCAATCCGCGCACAGGTTTTGGCCAAAAGCAGTAGCAGCCGGCTAACCAAATAGAGAACACATCCCGACTTTCGACACTCTTTTTTTTCCAGTGATTAATTCTCTACTTCAAGTTCCGCGCAAGCAAGTCTAATTTATGATCAAGTTGAGGCCGTTAATTGTGGTCTTTTTATGACAAATTTTAAAAAGGTTTTTAATAGGTTTATCAGTATTTTATAGTTCTTTATAATTTTAAGAAAAAGCCAGAAGCACTCAACTTTAATTTAAATTTATATTCCAATTTTTTCAACAGGCATTCCGGCCACTCTGACCTACATCAACATGGACCACAGTTTGACGGGCTCCCCGGAGCTAATCCCGTATCCCGATTGGCGGGCAAACACCGCCGGAGATTGTGCAAACAGCATCACGACGGCGTACCGCATCAAGGTGGACGAGTGCGGCCGCCTTTGGGTGCTGGACACCGGCACCGTGGGCATTGGCAACACCACCAGGAATCCCTGTCCCTACGCTGTGAATGTCTTTGACCTCACCACGGACACTCGCATCCGGAGGTACGAGCTGCCGGCCGTGGACACCAATCCGAACACCTTTATAGCCAACATTGCGGTGGACATTGGCAAGAACTGTGACGATGCCTACGCTTATTTCGCAGACGAGCTGGGCTACGGTTTGATTGCTTACTCCTGGGAGCTGAACAAGTCCTGGCGCTTCTCGGCGCACTCGTACTTCTTCCCGGATCCCCTGAGGGGCGACTTCAACATTGCCGGCATCAACTTCCAGTGGGGCGAGGAGGGTATCTTTGGGATGTCCCTGTCGCCCATTCGCTCGGATGGATTCAGAACGCTGTACTTTAGTCCTTTGGCTAGTCACCGGCAGTTTGCCGTGTCCACGAGGATTCTGAGGGACGAGACCCGCACGGAGGACAGCTACCATGACTTTGTGGCTCTGGATGAGCGCGGACCGAATGCTCATACCACGTCCCGGGTGATGAGCGACGACGGCATTGAGCTGTTCAATCTGATTGATCAGAATGCCGTCGGCTGCTGGCACTCCTCGATGCCGTACTCGCCGCAGTTCCACGGCATCGTTGACCGGGATGACGTCGGTCTGGTCTTTCCCGCCGACGTCAAGATCGACGAGAACAAGAACGTGTGGGTTCTCTCCGATCGGATGCCCGTGTTCCTGCTCTCTGATTTGGACTATTCGGACACGAACTTCCGGATCTACACAGCTCCGCTGGCAACGCTCGTGGAGAACACTGTCTGCGATCTGAGGAACAATGCCTACGGACCTCCGAATACGGTTTCCATACCAAAGCAGTCCCCCGCTTTGCCCATTGGGCCTCCCCTGTACACCAAGCAATATCGTCCCGGGCAACCGTTGAAGCCGCAGACGAGCTGGGGACCATCATCCCCGCTACCTCCCAGTCGCACCTACTTGCCGGCCAATCCGGGACCCAGCGTCTCCAGCGTCAGCGTCTCCACAAACACCGTGGGCCCTGCTGGCGTGGAGGTGCCCAAGGCGTACATCTTCAACCAGCACAATGGTATCAACTACGAGACCAGCGGCCCCCACCTCTTCCCCACCCACCAGCCCATGTCGCCCGTCCAGGACGGCGGCCTGAAGACCTACGTCAATGCCCGCCAGTCCGGCTGGTGGCACCACCAGCATCAGGGTTAGGTGTGTGTGTGAACAGAACAGAAACCGGGTACGGGTACAGGTTTAGCACACACACTTCACTCTCACTCGCTTCTTCTAGGATATTTAAGGACCAGAAAGGGAAAGGGCAGAGAACAAGGAGAACCATCAACAGCAGCACCAGGAATCAAGACGGATATTTAATTCACAGAATGAGAACTTCACCTAGTTTTTCGTTATTTAAGCAAATCAAATAAAAAACAAGTTTTTTTGTAAACATAAACACTGAGGCGCCTTGGTTTTGATTTTATTATTAAAATTTGAATGAATGAATGAACAAGCACTGATAAAAAAGTTCAAGACTTTTGGTAATTTTTCAAGACTTTTGGTTACGAAAGTAGCGCACTAATAATTTGGTCTTATTTTGAGATTTTGTTGTTCTTTATTCAAGTTGTTTTGGTATTAAATAAAGCTTAAAATCTCGTAATTGCAGAATTTTAAGATTTGTATTAAGATTTTTGGTCTTATATTAAGATTTTAATTTAAGGATGCACATAATCTTGAAAGATTTTATTCTTTTTATCAGTGTGTAAGAACATATAAAAAAGAAAGATCTTTACTGGTTCCTAAGAGTTGTTTCTGATAGTTTTTGAATACAAATGAAGATCCTTTGAGTTATTTCTTATAGTTCTTAAATACAAATGAGAATATTTAAGAGCTCATCATTGTATTTTTTAAACTAGTGTGTTTTTGCCGAACTTATACTTTTAAAACTCTTTTTTTAAGATGTAATTGTTGTTACTTATATATATGATATTTTATTCATTTTTAAACCCAGAAATTTGCAATGAGGGGAGTCTGTCAGGTATTTATTTTATTGAGCATTTAGTCAAGTTCAAAACCCAGTATTTATTTTATTGAGTGTGAAAATACTCAAAATACTGTTAAAAAAACTGCTTAGAGTCTGCCTGCTGTCATTGTTTATAGTCTAAAAAGTTTATTTTTTAACTTCTCAAACTAATTTCACAGATACTCACAGTGTTTTTCTTGTTTTGTATTTTTATTACAATTTTTAATTTGTCAAAGAACCTGATTTTTTGGTAAACAAGAAAGAATGCTGACTTTGGTACGCAGAAGTTTGTATATAATTGCAATAAAGACTTCAGTAGAAGAGATCAATGATATTAGAGTCACAGCGTATAAGAGTCAAAGAGAAGTCCAGGCTGGTCATGTGGAGAGAACAAAGCTCCAGAACCAAACTTTGCAAGAATTCAACTTTTCTCCCTTTTGTCTGCTAAGCAACAGGAAAACCTGGCATACTTTCAGGGGCGCTGCATACTTTCAGGCCGAAGGATTATGCGCAACAAAACACGTTTCCCCCAAAAGTGAACCCCCTTGGCATGCAAATGCTTTGCAAAAGCAAACATTTCACACATAATTACAAGTGTGCAGCTCGCGATGCTGAAAAACCAACAAAACCCAACGCAGCAGCGATTATTCAGAGAAAAGCCCCACACACCCAGGGCGATGATTTATGCCTCTGTTTCGGGGGCGTGGCATTATCAGAGGGAAGGGGGCATAACTTTCCAAAAACAAACAGAAGGGTTTCGAATTTATTTACTTTGTGATTACGAACGGACAGAGAGACGGACAGATGGAGGGGCTGAGAAGCGGCGTCTCTCCTGTGCGAAACACTTATCGCCAAAAGTGAGCAAAACAACACTTGCTCTATTAACACGCCAGACGGCAGCAGGGACCAAGACCTGGGACCTGGACTTGGAGAATCGTGAATGGAGGACCGACTACCGAGACTGTCTGGAAATTTATTGGGAAACATTAAGGCAGTCCAGTCCCCCCAAGACTGTTGTCGGCTTAACGAGAAACGAGATGTGGCCGGGGCAGGGGCAGGAGCACACCGGTCATCGGGCCATACGTGTGGCTAATTTGCGGTTGAGCGCCGCATGATTTACATAGCCAAAAAATAAAGCCAACCCAGTCCAGTCCGTGCACAAATCCAGATTCCATGCAAATTATAGAAATTTCCCTCTGAACGCGCAAAACAAATATTGGTTTAAGCCCGGCCTTCGTCCTGTGTTTTTATGCCCTTTTTAGGGTATTATAATATCAGTTATAAGCGTAAAACTAACTGAAAGAAAGAGTGGAAATAGTCATGTTTGAAAGAAAAAATATGTTACTCATTTTTTCCAATTTTATAAGGGGTTACATTGTCAAAATTTCAAATCATTAAAAAAATGCTAATATGAAAATATGATAAATTATTAACCAATCATTTTTAATCCTATAAAGCATATATATTCTTGATCAGCATTAAAAGTAGAGACGATCAAGCCATATTTTCGAAAATTCAAAAAATGTATAGGGGGTTACATTGTCAAAATTCCCAAAAAATGGAAACAAATTTATAAAATTTTAAATTTTAAATGCAGTATTTGTGACCTAACAAAAACTAGCTTAGAAGAGCTTTTCGAATTAAAATTAATGCATTTTTTGACTGAATTATAATAGATCTTCCATGCAAGTGTATATAAACTTCGACTTCCTTCTTCGTCAGCTTCCTCTCCTGTTTATATAAATACACTGTTCTTTTTTTTTGCAGCAGCACTATCATTAGGTCAGAGGCAATGGCAATTTGAGTTATTCAAATGCGGCAAGAGCGCGCTGCTTCGGGGCCAAGCAAACGAGCTGCTAATTTTATGTTAGACGCCCTTAATTTCACGCTGCCATTTGTGGCTTCCGTTTCGCATGAGTTTAGGGATTTCGGGATATGAATTTCCATTTCGCTAAAGTGATGAATTCGGTGGCTCAGTGCCTCTCGGACATCCTGCGGTTTCATAATGACGCTTTTTGCAGCTTCATCAGCTTCCACTGTTGATGAGATGGTCTCCGAACTTAATTGAAGGCGCCAAATAAGCTGTCCCGCTCCTAGTTTCGGATGCACCACCGCTGTGCAAAGTCCCGGCTCAAGCTGTGCTCCTGCAAGTGCAAGTTCGTCGCCTAAGTCTTTCGTTTTGCCGCTGCAGAAAACCCAACTTTATGGCCGAATCCCCGCAAATCCCTCGCTGATTTCAATTAAAGGCCCAGCAAATCAAGAGCTTTATGCTTATTAATCAAAGAACTAATTGTTGCCACAACGTAGCAAGGTCACAGGAAGGCGTGAAACGAGAGTTCAGCCCAGGCGGGGGGGCAGGCAATCCAAGTGGAAATTAAACGTAAAATGGAACAGAGGGTCCTAGAAGAAGGAACTAACTGTAAGGAAATGGGATATAAAAGCATTTGCAGTAAACCTTCTATAGGTGAACCCTTTCCTTTGGCTATATAATCGCATTTTACTTCCTTCCAAATATTAAATGCAATTGCAACTATTAAAGAATTTTCTTGACCCTAATTTTGCTTTCATTCTGCCTATTTTTTTTGGGAATTCTTTCAGAATTCTCTCTCAAATTTTTAGCACGAACGTGACACTATCTTCGACAGTGCGTAGCCAATAATTGAACATAATAAGAGGAGAGATCTCGATTGGGAGCAAGGGAAAGTGCCAGTTAATCGCTCAATTCGCGACCGCTGGCCCCTTGGGAGAGTCAGAAATGTGGCTGCAATTGAAATTACATTTAACAAGAAGGAAAGCTAACTTCGGGAAGCCAAAACTTATATATCCTTGCCTGGAAATCGATCATAACTCGGCTTAAAATGTTTTAATTTCAATTTGGAAAGCTGTTCTAGGCTAGTTTTTATTAGTTTAAAATGACAGAATTGTAAATTTAATATTAAAAAATGTTCCAACTGATATCATAATACCCTTTGAGGTTCTAAAAACCAATATTTTGAGGAAGGAACCATCGGCGGGTATTTTTCCTGCTCTGGATTCCTGCGTGGTTGGTGGCAAGCTCGTAAAAGAACCTCACAGCGCTGAGATACAGAGCGATAGCGAGCGTGTAGCGTGTAGCCGCACAAAAAGATACAATTGTATCTGCAGGTAGAGAGGGGCCAGTCGCAGCAGCTGGGCCTTGGGAAAGTCGGACTAATGCACTTGCCGATGCCGCATCGTCCAATCTAATCGTTTGCCAAATGTCAAACGAGTTCCATTCATGAAGTTGAGGATCGAGGATCGAGGAGTCTCCGGATAAGGCTGGGAAGGTCCGCATCCGCGTCCGTGTCCGGCGATAAGTTTGGTTCTGCGTAGATTAGTTTGGGTTCTCGGTCTCTGTCTATGTCCTGAGCCTGGACCTGGACCTGATCCTTTGCTTTTTATTATTCCATTTCCGATATGACAAACACGCGTGGAGAGCGTCAAACGTTTGTCGCTTATCGTCATGGTTTAATTAAAAGGTTATTCTTGTATGTCGCCAGTTGCGCAGGATAACGCGGATTGAGCTGTCTCCGTTTCGAGCTCCTCACTCCTTCGCTATCTTAAAGACTTTCTTGCCCGATTTCCAGAGTCCCGACCTTGCCTGAGCATTGGAAACGAAATAAAAGTCAGCAAAACTGAAAGTCAACCGCAAAGGACTCGGCCTGTATCTGTGCACGCACACACGACCGCAAAAAAATATATTTTTACTCGCAGTTGCCGGGCGAGAATTGACAAATTTCCATTTCGTCAATTCAATCCATAAGTCTGAGGCAGCAGCAACACCTCGGCATAAAAAGCAAAATAATATTCATGCAAAAAAAAAAGGAATGCAAAAAAAAAAAAAAAAATGTATACAATAAATGAGAGCGGGGCGCAAACCGCCGCCAAGGCCGCTCGAAAACCGCTTTCAATTAAATTGGGGCACACTTTTGCCTGCGGTCTCCGACTCAGTCTCCGTCATCATCATCATTATGATCATCATTGCCGTCATCATAAGCGACGACTGCCCCGGGAGTGAAAATGAAATTGTTTCGCTGCCCCAGGGCCCCAGGTTCATCCTCCTTGCAGCCCAGCAGCAAAAAAGCAGAAAAAAGGTAAAGAAACTGGAGTATGCAAGTATCCCACAAAACTTGAAGTATCCCTACTTTTTAATATACTTTTCCCCCAGTTAAAGTTCTGTTCTAGAAGTGTATCTCTTGCTATTAAATATTATATTATATTTAGTAATTGCTTAAATTTCAAATTAGTTTGCATACCCCTCTGCTGTTTAGGGTATTCGAAATCGAAAATGAAATTGAAATGGATGGATAAACTGGTAGCTGGCCACTTTTACCCGATCCGAGGGAGCGGGGAGTCTGGAAACTAATGGAAAGTTATGGCAGCCACGGGCAGGCGTAATGATGACGAGCCACGATCACCGCCGATGGCTCCAGATTGTGGGGCGGCCCCATCGTCATCGTCATCGTCGTCTATTCCATCGATCAGAGACGAGACCCTGACGAGGGAGGTGGAGCTGGTGGGCTGCTTCTCTGGGGACAGGAAATAAGAGAACGTGTGAATGAGATCTGCTCCGAGATGGAGTCCACCCGAGGACATACCTCGGAGGTATGTGCCTCTAGATTGGGATTAGATCATGGATCATTAGCCGGCTGATGACTTTAGCACAGCAAAAACAGCTCAAACTTAATTTGTTGTTCCAATAAAACAAGCTAATATATATCCAGATTGAAGCTAAGGCATTAGTATATCAAAGAAACACTTGCAATTTAAATTCAATCAATCACTCTGCAATTTCAAACTCTGACAGGTGCAGCAAGGTTGTATGAAATTTGCATTTAATATTCAATTACGGTTCCCAGGTGCATCATCATGGTTATTACGGGCTCCTCTCCTCTCCCGTGCGAAATGATCTAATAAACTTGACAGTGACAGTGCCGCCCTGGCTACCTGGCATTCTCTGGAGACACTTGTGGCTGCGTGACCCTTGCCCAAGATGGTCTTGTAATGGATTTTCTCAGTTACGCGAGGATTGCGTGCATTGAGGGGAGATGCCTTGTGACGATACGGGACACTGGAGACTGTCCCCGTTGCGTGCCTCATTCCCTTTTGGCCAACAATTTGTTAACAATTAGCGCTCTATGCCAAAAAGCAAAGCAGAAATCGAAGCCACTTGCCATTTAAGGCGCTCGGGCGGCACTGTAAGAGCTCCACATTCCACCGGTACTGCTCCCTGCTCTTGAGGTGAAACTCTGCCGGTGGTCCCGGTGGCCTTAAGTGCATGCAGTATATATGGGAATAAGGAGTCACTTGGCCATATCCATATCAATCATGCCGTCGTTGCCGTATGCTAATGATGGCAATTAATCAATGGGAATCAGTTAAGACCCGCAGCAGCACCAACAAGAGGCGCACGCAATCGGCCCATTCAAAAATTTCAGCTCGAAACTGAAACTGAAGCTAAAAACTGAAACTGCAAAAATGTGAAATGAGAAACACGAACCAGCCACGTCCTAATGATGTGCTGAAGTGCGCTCTCGGGGAGCGGGGGAAAATTAATAGCCTGGCAAATGGAAAAACATTTGTAATTGGCCACGAGCCTGGAGTGACCCACATTAAATTGACAGAGGTACAGGTCGAGAAGGATCTCGGGAAGTCAGGTGTGTCTCTTGGTTTCCAGTTTTCAGTTAAGGTGAGAGCAAGATGCAGTGAGATGCTAAATTAACTCAAATATAAACTAAGAACTACATAAAACAGGGACTTAATATCAAAGTTGACTGATTATTGATAATTTTACTTTTAAAATATATTGCAAATAATAATAAACTGCAGATGATTGTAATCTTTACTTTTGGCACAAATAATTACCAATTTATTACCCAACTAATGATGTGCTGAATGACCAGGAACCCAAACCAATTAAAATCCTGGCAATTGAGGGAGAAAACAAAAGTAATTAGGTTGGCAGACGAGGAGGAATAGTGCCCTCCTCCTTCTGTATCCTATTACTAATCCTCGTGTTCCTAGTCACTCCCCCATTCCGACTCCATTCCATCACATCCTATAACATAGAACACATTTTATACAATTCCACTTCAGCTTGCACGTGGCTCTGCCGGGGACGGGACGGAGGGGGAGAGAACCAGTTTGACGCATGCAAATAATAATATAAGTTACTGTGTCAGGCAACAGGTGAAATTGTCGCCCCAAGTCCACGCTCCGTCCCGTGAAATCCCAATCGCAGCCTCGCAGCCTCGCAGCCAGTCAAGTCAATGTCAAGTGTTGCCCCGGCTGACTTACTACAAAAGTTAATTGCACTGCACGCGCACGCCAAAAGGGCGTTCGGCGGGTTCCGGGCTCTCAGCTCTCAGCTCAGAGTGAGGCCAAGACGACGACAGTACTTGGTATTCGGTTCCAACTCCATCTCCAACCCATTCCAGGCTCAGACCTCAGGCCAGGGCTCGGGCCACGAGGCGCGTGTGTGCAATATCAGGTTTCCATGTCAACTGCCACAGTGGCACGAAAGTGCTCGTGAAAATATATTTAATTCAAGAAAGGAAGCTAGCTTCGGAACAGATTCCAATTCTATCAATTATAATCTATTCCAATATAATAAAATATGAATTACTTTCATATTCATACAATTTTTACAGTTTTACATTTTTACATGCAAAGTAAAATGTAATTTTTCTCCACATTTACCGATTGTTTGTATAGCAGCTATATGATATAGTCGTCCGATTTTAATGAAATTTACAACAAAATTCTGAAAAAATATGAAATACTTGTATCCCAAAGTAGAAGAAATTATGTTGAAAATTGACAAAGTTATAATTTTTTTTCTAAAAATTTCCTGACCGTTCCTATGACAGCTATATGATATAGTAGTCCGATTTTTATGAAATTCAAACTAAAAATCTAGAATAATATATAAAGCTTATAACCGAGAGTTGATCAGGAAATATTTAAAAATAGTGAAGTTATAATTTTTTTTTCTACAAATTTACGGATCGTTTGTATGGCAGCTATATGATATAGTCGTCCGATTCTTATGAAATTTACAACAAAGTTCTGAAAAAATATGAAATACTTGTATCTAAAAGTAGAAGAAATTATGTTGAAAATTGACAAAGTTATAATTTTTTTTCTAAAAATTTCCCGACCGTTCCTATGGCAGCTATATGATATAGTAGTCCGATTTTTATCAAATTAAATCTAAAAATCAGAAACAATATAGAAAGCTCATAACCGAGAGTTGATAAAGATATGTTAAAAAACAGTAAAGTTATAATTTTTTTTCTACAAATTTACGGATCGGTTGTATGGCAGCTATATGATATAGTTGACCGATCCGGCTCGTTCCGACTTATGTACGAGGAAAAGTATATAGAAGACTATTTGCAAAGTTTCATTCAGATAGCTTCAAAACTGAGGGACTAGTTTGCGTAGAAACGGACAGATGGACAGACAGACAGACAGACGGACAGACGGACAGACGGACATGGCTAGATCGACTCGGCTGTTGATGCTGATCAAGAATATATATACTTTATAGGGTCAGAGATGACTCCTTCACTGCGTTGCAAACTTCTGCTGAAATTATAATACCCTGCAAGGGTATAAAAATATTATAGGAACTTAAAATTGATTTCTTTTTATACCCTTGCAGGGTATTATAATTTCAGTCAGAAGTTTGCAACGCAGTGAAGGAGTCATCTCCGACCCTATAAAGTATATATATTCTTGATCAGCATCAACAGCCGAGTCGATCTAGCCATGTCCGTCTGTCCGTCCGTCTGTCCGTCTGTCCGTCTGTCTGTCT